>QXVZ01009335.1:0-55605 GCA_008931825.1 Phallusia fumigata | reverse complement strand
TTATTGCACCACAATGACATGTTATACAAACTGTCCAAATTTCATCCAATTCGGAGATTGTTTAACAATTTGACCCATTTTAGGGGGCAAGCGGGGTAACTATTGGGGCTATGAGGTCAAACGAAACTGATGACACAACTCCATGACCATATCTACTAGCTGTGAAAGTTTCATCCAAATCCGCCAAACATTTCATGCCAAAGTGCATAGACATAGCGCAGGGAAATATTTCACCCTTTTGGGGGCTAGCGGGGTAACCATTGGGGCTATGGAGTCAATCGAAAAGGACGACACACCGCCTTGACCATATCTACCAGCTGTAAAAGTTTCATCCAAATCCATCAAACATTTCATGCCAAAAGTGCATGGACAAGCTCCATGGGAGAAAAAAGAAAAAAAACAAAAACAAACAGACCCCAAACAATATGTGTCCCCTTCAGGAAAGGGACCCATAAATAGTTTACATTGCATCAAACATTAAAATAGAAAACTTCTAAGTCAGTGCTTCCTAATCTTTTTCGAATTCGTTCACCCTTTCCACAACTTGCAAAATTTCATTCACCCGCGTACCAAATATGTTTAGATAATCACAAGATATCATCAGACATCAGCGATAAAACCATAAAAACATGTTTTTAGACATTTGGTAAGGTATAATTTAGAGCAGGGGTGGGCACCTTTTTTTCCATAGGGGCTATGAGAAACAATGTACCCCGGGGACATACAGTGCCTTAGATTAGACACTCAAGTTAAAATTGTACTGACTGAGAAATCGGCAAAGCTACAAATAACATAGTGATGTCACAGACTGAGAGGTCTAGTGACATAAAACTACTGTTGTTTTTTCACAATAAACATTTAAATATTGCTGTTGTTGTGTAACAAAGAAATTCTTTGCATTTGTCCGACTGCTGTTAGTAGGCAGGCATTCTATTGAATGTTGTTGGACAAATGTATAGCAGATGTATTTTAGCAATGAATACAAAAACATTTCATTCACCCTTCGTTCACCCCTTTTCATTCATTCACCCCTGCAAAAATTTTATTCACGCTGGGGTGAACTATTCACCCGGTCTAAGTAACTATCTTTGTTACACAACTTTAGATACCCATCTATCATGTGTAAAAATTTAAAGAAGTTTGAACAACTCTTTGTTGATCAAAACGTCCCACACAAACTCATGTAAACAAAAAAACAAACTCAAAATTTAAAAATTTCACATTTTGGGGGTCTGTGGGTAAACCATTGGGTGTATTGGGGTAAATTGGGGTTAAAAAGGGTAAAAAGTTGACAGTGCACAACTTCACATACCCATCTATCATGTGTAAAAATTTGAACAACTCCTTCTTTGACCAAAACATGGAAACGAACTCGCAAAACTTCGACTTTACCTTTTCAGTAAACTTTTTGGTGTTTCTAATTTTAAATGATCCCGACAAGAGTTTAATGGCATCTTGCACTGCCTCTTCTGTGTCAGATTTGTCTGTGTCAAAAAACAAAAAATAGTAGAAAGCACCCAGTGTGTTCTGTTTTCTTTTAAGCACAAATTGTCTAGCCTGCTGATTTACAGTTTTTTAAAAGCCCAGCACACACCTTCAGTTTGATCATTTTTAGCCTCAGATATCAAAGAAGCAGACTGTTGGTTTCCCTTTTGATCAACTACTTTGGCAGATAAACATGGTGAATTTGCTTCAGGGATATACTTGACAGAAGAAAAATCTTCAAGCCAAAATGAGTTGGATGTGAATGTATTTCTTTTCTTTCCAAATGCATTTCTCAAACTGACTTCAACAAATATTCCTGGTTCAAATCTACACAATATATGTTCACCATAAATTTGAACTTTATGATATATTTAGTTGTAATGCAACAAGCTTAATACCAGGTACTGTACTTTTTAAACCTCCCTTTGTAAAACACCAGATTAAGCTTACTTTACATCTTTAGTGTTGTAGACAGCAACATAACGAACTTGTATATTCATAATTGTTTTTTCTGGATCAAGGTCTTTGTGAAGCATGATCATAGTTCCAGGGTCTTCTTTAATACACCTTGAAAAAAAGATCAGATTACCTAAGATTACTTGAAGATGGCATGTCAAAAAACTATAGTTGAGTACCAAGTTGACGGAATTACTATGACAATGGTTGATGCCTTTCTGTTGATTGTCGGGAGATCTTTTTGTTTTTGGTCACTTGAAATTGTATCCAAAACCACCTAAATATGCACAGAATTTACACAACAAAAATGTCATGACAAACCCTGCACTTACCAATCCAGAATTGCCAAAAAGAAGTTGCAAGGTGGCTTTAACATGGGAACGCCAACGGGCAGGACAAATATCACCAAGTATTTCACTAGTAAGTTCTTCTGTTTCACTTAAAGTTAGTTTAGGATTTGTGGTTTGAACCAATTGGGAAACTGCTTTCTGCAACATAATAGAATAAAAATAGTTCTAGTTTTGAGTTTTTTATTCAGTGACAACTTTAAAAGTAACAGATGACAAATTTCGAAACAATTTAAACTTTAAAGAGAAAAGCACCTTTTTAATCCTCGAATTTTCAACAGCATTTGATGAATCTGGTAGAATTTGTTTGTCAAAGATTTGAAAATGGATTAAAGGCAGTTCACAGTGCAAAAACTGAGTGACAGATAATCTTTCTATTCCCTTACAAAACAACAAAATTTTGTAATGTGATGCAGATTAAATATATCACTTATTAGCTTAAATTTACCTGTTCAATTTCACCCACATTGCAGCAATTTGCCAAATCCTTTTTTGCCTCTTCTGGGGCTATGTGAAAAGCCCCCTTGATGCTTACCAATGGTAATGCTAGAGCCCGGATAGTAGTTTCGTAATTCTAACCACATTTTGGCAATATAAACAGCCAGAAAATCGATTAATGTATGATTTTACCCACCTTTAAACCAGATGAGATTTTGGAGTTCAGTTTTTTAATGTAAGAATCAGAAACTGATGAGGTTTTTAACAAATTTTGAATTTCTGTTTCAGTTAATCCAGACGATTTTCTCAGACTGTCAGTCATCTGTTACAATAAAACTTTCAATAACTTCACAACACAATTAAACACTAATAAATTTAGCAGTTAAATGTTTGTAAATTCTGTCCGAAACCTGTTTATATATATGTACATATATATGTATAAATATATATATATATACCTGTTTAGCGCTTTTCCATGAACTACAACATTTTTTCACATCTAGCAGTTGATTCCACTCCAACTCCAGCTGATCTCCAGATATCTTCACATTTTCCTTTTCTGTGGCAGAGTCCTCACAATTTTGTCCCACATTTTTATCATTGGGTGTGAATTTTTTCTACAAAATACAAAAAAATTTTATTACAAATTTTGGACCATAAAAATGCTTTTTGCACTTTTTTATTCACATTCCTAAACATTTTTGACACTCATTTTACCTTGCATTATATAGATCTTAGAGAATATATACCTGTTTGTTTATTGAAGTTTCTCCAAAAACAGCATTGTGTAAATTTTCCAAACAAATAAGACATTTCTCCAGTACCTGCACATTTGGTAAAGTATAAAATAGTTACATTTCATAGATTACATTTGAAAAATCTCAAAAAGGAAACAAAACCTTAGCATTCTGATTTTTCCACTTGGTAACTTGACTGTGATTATTGTTGTTAAAATTTGGCAGAGTGATATTCATCAGCAGTTGTGCAAATTCAGTTTTTGCCTGAGAAAAAAAGTATGTTGAGCATATACATTTTAAGGACAAGAGTTAAACATTAAATTCACACACCTGGGTATTTAAATCTATAGCGTGTTTGTAAACAGCTGAAAATTTATCTTTCATTTGACTTGCTGTGGGTTCACAGTCTGTTCCTTCCAAGAGAAGAAAAACTGCCTCAGCTATCCATGATCCAGCTTTGCAAACCATCTGAAAATTTTGTTAACATTAGTCGACTATGTATTATTACTCCTTACTTGTAGGTGAAACATACTTGAACTGAGTCCAAGTAGGCAGAAATTCCTTGTTGCAAATAAGAAACATGTAAATCTGGATTTCCTTCCAAGGGTGGCAATGGTAAGCTAATATAACAACAAAAAATCAAGATATAACACTACACTACAGAGGTGGTGTTTAGAGTAAAATACTTGTTGATACTTGTTGCTTGTATTTATTATTTTTTATTATTTGCATAATTTAATATCACATAAAAGTAGTGGCTAACCATTAGCTAAAAGGAAAATGGTGCTGCATAAGTACTCTTATGACTGTCGATGCCTCATGCATCATTACAAAATGCAGACGAATCACCACTGTACATTTGAATGCCAATTAGGACACAAAAAATATTGGGTTTAAATAACGAAATATAAATTGCA
Organism: Phallusia fumigata; assembly: GCA_008931825.1. NCBI lineage: Eukaryota > Metazoa > Chordata > Ascidiacea > Phlebobranchia > Ascidiidae > Phallusia > Phallusia fumigata. The sequence continues at coordinate 51,225 of QXVZ01009335.1, read as the reverse complement.
AATGATTTTGAATCCCTAAAATTTAATGTTCTACTTTGAACATACCTAGTGTTGTTTTTCATATCACACTGCACATAAACTATGACCCCTTAAATGATATTTTCTACATACATATTTAGTACCCATGTTACACAAGGGCCCTAATTTTCTCAGCATTTAACATAACTGTTTATACAAGCATAAAGAGATGGGCTACACAAGTGATTGTCATTTAAGACACTTTTCCTAATCCCTAGATTTCGGGAAAAGTTTAGTGTTTTCCCTGGATTTTTATAAAATTACTATTTTTGCGAAAGATTTAGAGTGATTATTTAATTATTTTTTCGCTGGGATTTGTCTGTCATAAAACATGATAATCTCTTTATATATGTTGGGAGGTGATAAATGCAGTGAAATGGCAAGACTAAAAATAAAAACGATTAAATAAATTGCTTTGCTGTAATGTCTTACACATCGCAAAATAGCAAACATATTGAGGTTATCACTGCCTAATTTTAATCAGCAAATCGCTTGTCTGGCCGCCTGGAATAAACGCCCGGTTATGTGTGACGTAGCAGCCTGTTACCAACCAGGGTTGCGCCGCATGTGTCGTAAACTTGTCAATCACTCCTACACATAGGATCATTTGCTATTTGGCGCAAAACAGTCAGTGTTTAAACACGTATTTGCGACTGTAAGGATAAATACTTGACCAGGATAAATACTTGACCGATCAGGCTACTTGACCGATCAGGCTACTTGACCGATCAGGCTAAATGACCGATCAGGCTAAAATACCGATCAGGCTAAAATTTTAAACAACCAATGATAAGCACTATACAAATGTGCTTTTCTAGAGAATGAACAAACTCGCTATAGATGGAAAAAAGGAAATAAAGAAAAAAAACAGAGTAAAAACAATGTGTGTCCCCTCAGCAGAAGGAGGCCCATAATTAAAAAATTGATGCATATGGTAATCAGTGGTGTAATATCAAATGCTAAGCTGTGTCTATCAACGTGACAATCACTTTCTATATGTTGGTATGTGTTGCGGTTACTACAGACCATACAGCAGTAATGTGGCAGGACTAAACACAAAAACGCATGAATAAAATTGCTCTACCGACTGTCTTTTACATTGCAAAATAGAAAACAAATTGAGGTAACCACTGTGCAATTACAACCTAATTTTAATCAGTCACAATTTTCCAAAACAGTTTTAAATACTTTTAATTATAATATAACCTGTACAGTAGTTTGTATCGCTGCAATAAATGTCAGCAAACACTAAAGCCCAAAACACAGATTTAAAAATCACAGCAGATTAGTTCTTAGTGTTTTTTGGTAACATCTTTAATATCTATATATGTATGTTTACTTTATTTTTTTAGGTTCCCAAGGTAAATCAGCTTTCAATACTTGATAAGCAGAAACTCTTACCACAAGTTTAACAAACATTGTAATGGCAGGGTTTCTTTATATGGTATACAAATTATCAAATTCGATACATTCACATAGCATGTCTTTGAATGTAACAGGTTTGCTTGGTACCATAGGTTAGTTGGGAAACTAACTTGGTACTTTTAAATGTGGTACCAGCAATAAAGAAATGTTTCTACATCATAGTCCAATGTAGTACCAGTTTTTTAGTACCCCATCCCCCACCTTTTACCCCAATTCCACCAACACTCGAGCATGCTTCAAATGAAATAAAACTATCAGTTTGGATTTAAAGCACCAACCAACCAAACCTGTCAGAGGAGGCAGGCCCTAACTTTAAGCAAAAACTTTACACTGAATAATTCACCTCATGCCAAACATCCACTGTTGTTGCTGTTTAGTTTTTTTTTCTGCTTGTAGGTATTGATGCTTTTGTCTCAAAGGGCCAATATATGCCAAAGAAGGTTTTCCAAGGGACATAATCTGATAAATTTACATTTGCCTTTAGTTTTACAAAGTTACTAAACGCATTCAAACGTCATCTGTATATAGGTATAAAAGAGGTTGGTGTCTAGTGTACAATTTTGTACGTAACGATGTCAGTATGAAGCCACATAGCCGTGAAACTATCTGACAACATAGGAACGGATATAAAGTAATTTGTCACTGTGACGTCATTAACCTTCTTTCTAACAGCACCAAAATTGTGGCGACGCCTGGTTAAAAATCAACAAAAGGATGGTGGATGATCCATTAGGTATAGTGACAAAATACCAAAAAGTTTTGGGTCCTGCCATTTTTTGGCATTTGCGCAAACTTTTAGAAGTAAATCAAGAATATTACTTAACTTTTCTTGTACAACATACCCAATATAAGAGGATGTATTTGAATAAAAGGATAATCAAATCTTACGTAAAGGCGAAATGTTTAAGAGGCTACGTCTCGTCTGGGACGTCTAACAACAGGCGTGAGCCTGTGCTGTGGATCGATACACCCGGAAAAGATGACCCACGAGGGCTATAGAACTCTTCTGTGGTGCCACAGAGAGGACAGTTTACCAAAGTGCGTGTTTTCAAAAATGGTGCGTTGTGAAGTCATAAGTGCATTTACGTGGAAGGGAGTAGGCAAATGTGGCAAACGACTGACGAGGGGTAGACCCCCAACAAGCATTTGCAAAATTTCGAGTCGATGGCGAAACTTTTTGTCAGCAGGCACCTTGGTTTGCCGCACAACCAACGATAACGCTATTTTCAGCTGCTCTCGGAGCCGAGACATTTGTTATTAACTAGCCGCTGTGTCACTTACCATGAAAGCAAATTTCCCGAATGCGCGTTGGGTCAAGGAATTATGCTTTTCTACTCCAGCTCCCGGGCTTGTGGTTTTGCTTTCTGCCCTTGGCATGCCAAACTTTATTACAACGTTCGATTTTTTACATTGTTTGGACTCTTTTGTCCATGGTTAGAAAACATTTCCTGAAATAACTGTTGGCGTGTACATGATCAGAAATATCTACAAAAAGACGTTGTTGAAAAAATATTGGCAATTTGGTGTTGTACCTTTTTATTCTCTTTATTAGTTTCCACATTCTTCGCACCAGTCCTCGCAGGGCGTTATATCAGTGAGGTCACAAACAATTACAACTTTGCGTAAATTAGAAGTATTGGTGATGAAATTTTGGAAAGGTTCATCATGTTCACGTCACTTCATTGTGACGTAATTTCAAGATTTTTGAAGTCACTATCATAGTTACATACATACGTACAATTCTACACCAGACCCGGATGTTGTCGAATTTAGCGTTATATTCTAGCAAGTGGCAATCAAATAGCTAGCCTAATAACCGATTACCCTTAGGGCAACGAAAAAAGTTGAGTTTGTCCATTTTCTTATCCGTGATTTATTTTATAATGAGAAAATGTGTGACATGTTGCTAAGAAAATGAGAGTTGTTTTCATAAACATGGTTTATTGTGTGAACTTTCAGTTTGAAATGTGTTTTTAATTTTTTTTGTCTAGAAGCCTTTAATGATTAACATTGACAGCGGCTTTATTGTACTTGTAGATATAAAGTGTTTTAAGTGGTTTTTTAATGTTTGGCAGTTTTGCTTTATATTGAAACCATTTCTGCATTTTTACACATGTATTTGTTTCTGTTCACATGTAAGTTTTTTTTCCATATTTAAGGAACAGGAGTGTTTGATAAAATTAGAGGGTTTATATATATCTGTTTACAATGAAGATGGCTGAAGAATGTAAGTCACATGACCCTAAAGTTAAAATTTATTATTTGAAGGCCTCTGTTGAGTAGGTTTTTTCGGTTTCTCAACTTTATTCTTTCTCGAACATAAGAAATTTAGAATTTAATTCTCGAGAATCTAAAAATTCATGTTACCTGTTTTAATCCGCAAGTTTTGACATGTTTTTCTTCACTCACCCTCGACTATCCTCATGAAAAAAACTCAAATAATTTTTGCACATAGCCAACTCACTTCTTACTTTGTTAATTATTTCAACACGGGAGGTGAAATTAAGTCACGTAGTGCCATATTAACCAGACACAAAAAACACTTGGCAACAAAAATGAAAGAAACTGTTAAACAACGACAAAGAATGAAACAAATCAAAATTGTCAATTAGGCTACATTAAAAAAATTCTTTTATTAGTTTTTCATCAAGTTTGAAAATCCGTGTTGTATTTTTATTGTTTAAGCTTTTGTAAGTGGTATAGCCCATGGGGGTCACTACCCCTTCTTTATGGGTCACAAGCAACGGGTGTATGTTTGCAAAAACTTTTTGAAGCTATTACACTGATTGAAAGCAATTGCGGATTCTTTCACCAAAACCAATTCATTTGGAGAGATTAGTTTCTTCCCCTTCGTGACGTAACAATCTTTGACAAACACCTTTATAGTGCCTTATGTACTTTGACCATATATGGATCAGTTTGTTCAAATCTGATGTTATTGAGGTAAATGTAAAGCCATTGCGACTTCTTTAACTCTGTTTATGTCTGAAACTTTATGGCTGCTAAAAAGTGAAGTTATACTGATTCATTTCCCAAATATGGATTTGTTGGTATTGTCTCTAATGGGACAGAAAAGGGGCCACTGATTAGGTAGAATCGCTTTTGTGGGTTAAATCGCTTTTTAAACATAATATGTTTGTGGGTTAGTTACAGCATAATGATTGTAAAAAATAATTGTAAGTAAGATAGAAGTTTAAATGTGACATTAAACATGTTGTCACCCATAATTTTTTAACAGGAATGAGATGTTGACTCCTCGAATAATGCATATGATAGTGTCCACAAAGATCCTTATATTTTTGCTATATTTTGACTTGCTTGTTTAACAACTCAATGTTTTTTGTAGATGGTGACCTTGATGAAGCAGACTATGAACTATTGCAAGAAATCTGGAGAAAGAAAAAAACTTTGTTAGAGGAAATTCAGGTGTGTACAGCTGAAAAGATTCATTACTGTTTTTTTTGATTCTCTGAAAACAAATGTATTCCTTAAAAATGCGTACTAGTTTGTGTCTATGGTAGCACATCAATTCAAATAAAGTTAATTCAACAGACTGTAATACTTCTGCAAACGACTTGTAGAAGTTTAATGAAGCTTGACCAAATGGCAGTTTGTGTCACAGAGTGTGTCACTAGCCATCAGGTCAATTTTTTAACAATGCCTGAATGGGATGAAATTTTAATAGACTTTAGGTTCTACCAGTGTAGTATGCTTTGTTTTACCCAATAGCTCCACCCATTACTTGTTAATTTCCTTAAATGGGTGAAGTTAATAAACTCTGCAGAACATGCTTCTGTAGTGAATCGATTAGTGTGTGTAACCTGATCCCCCAGTAGTTCTGTTGCCCCCCTAATATTTTTGATGCATAGTAATATAATGAATGAACCTCTTTAGGTTGGGTGACAGTGTATTGGGGGACACATATCCATGAAGGGGACACATATTGTTTTTACTCTGTTTTTTTCTTTACTTCTTTTTTCTTTGTGACACGAGTTTGTTCCCACGTTTTGGTCATGAAGGAGTTTTTAAATTGCTTTATATTTTCACACTTGATAGATGGGCATCTTAAGTTATGCACTGACAACTTTTTACCCCAGTTCACCCATCAGTGCACCCACAGGCCCCCAAAACGTAAAATTATAAAAACAGCCATATTAAATTTCTTAACCGTCTACCTACCTTACACTCACCCAAAGATCTAAATGTGACATCATGTCATGTATGATAAAATGTTGTTTTCAGAGACTAAAAGAGGAAATAAAGGATGTGGACACTGACATTGACCAGATGGAAGAAACAGAAGAAAGGTAAACATTTTATAACTGGCATAATTATGTTTCACGAAGTGGTGAAAATTCCTATGGTTTCTTACTATCTTTGTCATTTTTGTTTCACAAACAAATGTGTAGTTGTTGCCAAAAGCCTGAAACTAAATACAACCAAGTTTTGTCTAATTGCAGTCGGGCAACAACACAAGCAAAACAAGTGATGATTGGACGAAAAAAGTTCAATGCAGATGCCAAAAAGGTAGACATTAAAAGTTAAAAGCTTGTTCTGAATTGTAAATGGTGATTGTTAGGTAATTGTGTTACATTATAGGGAATGAAATATTTGATAGAAATTGGACATGTGCAACAAAATGCACAAGATGTTGCTGAGTTCTTATTTAAAGGAGACAATCTCAATAAAACTGCAATTGGAGATTTCCTTGGTGAAAGGTAAGTTATAATTTAAGTTTTGTACCAAGAAAGTGTGCACGGGAAGATAATGTTATATATTTATTTTAGAAATGACTTTAACTTGGAGGTTTTAAGTTCATTTGTTAACCTTCACCAGTTTGAGGGAAAAAGTTTGGATGAATCCCTAAGGTATGTTACTGTATATTTAGTTGCTATTGTTATCCACATTGTTTCTTGATTGCCTTCTTTTTTTCAACTTTTTACCTGTGATGTTAGAGCTTAAACTTTCCTTCACTTTTTCTTTGACAACATGTGATTTTCATTCAGAGTTTTGTAGTTGCTATATATATTGTATTCTTTAAGAGTTATATTGTAAAGAAACAAATAATGCACTGAACATGCACAACACAAGTAAAATATAATAATTGCACTGAACATGCAAAGTCTTATATATAGGAACGATTGATAATTAACATTGCAAGGTACAACACAAGATTAAAGATGATTGTGCCTGTGGACCCTAGCTGTAATGCAGGGTATTTGCTATTGCCCTATTAGAACACAAGGCTCAAAGTGAAACACTAATTATAACACAGGGTTGGAAATAAGTGCAACAATTGAAATCTGTAACAATCTGTTTCATACTATTTTATTGATGCTAAAATTTCTGTGTATTTAAATTTTTGTATTTTAGACAATTTTTGTGGAGCTTCCGACTGCCTGGTGAAGCACAAAAAATTGATAGAATGATGGAATCATTTGCTGCACGATACTGTACCTGCAATCCAGGAGTATTCAGTAATTCTGGTAGGTTTTTTTGGCAGTTGAAAAATTAAAAAAAAAATTTCTTTTTTTTTTTTTCTTGACTAAAATATTTTTTTAATGTTTTTATCTTTTTCTGTTTTACCCTGCAGACACATGTTATGTTCTATCTTTTGCAATCATAATGCTCAACACCAGTTTGCACAACCCAAGCGTGAAGGACAAACCAAGCCTTGATCGATTTATTGCCATGAATAAAGGAATAAATGACGGAGCAGATTTACCCAATTCACTGCTTTCGGTATGCTGTGCATTCAGACCATGTCCAACATTTTTTTAAACATAACTTTATTGTTTTTTCATAATGCCATCTTTAACAGAGAGATTGATATTTTAAAAAAGTGTTTGCCATTTTTCCTAAACTGGAATGCAATGATAGTGAAATAGTTGGCTTCCCTGAATTCTACAATCTTAGGTTTTTATGCTATTTCACTATTACATTATAAGAGTTTATATGAAAGCATCAAACGAGATCCATTTAAAATACCGGAAGATGATGGAAATGATTTGACAACAACTTTTTTTAACCCAGACAAAGAAGGTTGGCTATTGAAACAAGGTATGATAATCGTCAAAATTATTTTGTCGAACGTAAGGGCATTTAATAAGCCTAACCCAAATACATAATTATGTTTAAGAAATAAAAAAATAAAACTAAACAGCTTTTAACTCCGAACTTTGCATTTCTAAACATGTAGAAAATTTTAGATGATTAACTCATAGGTTTCAAGATCAAGATAGGTTTTATACATAACAAAGCCCAACTTTGGTTTGCCAAATAAATAAGCTAAAAAGAAAGATTCTGGGCTTTTAATTAAATGCAGCTGTTTTATATTGTAATCTATCGACTCGACTGATGACTTTATATAGGAGGTATGTTTCCTGTTATTTAATGTATAAATCAGAAAAGAATGGTCTTTGATTATGTGTGTTTNAGACGTCTGAATAAAAAAGCAATAAAATGCTTTCCATTATGTTGATAGGAAAACACACGACGTACAGAATGTCCGCGGCTACATCGGCCGATAAAGAAGACTGGATTCGTTGTATTCGGTACATGTTTGTTTTGGTGATTTAGCCTTGTTACTCGTAGCTTGACGGCAGTCTGTATTTTTTAGGAAGAGCATCAGTAATGATCCTTATTATGACATGATAGCAGAAAGAAAGCGACGCGCTGAAAAAGCTTCCGAAGTGAACAAACCATGACAAATTTGATACAACGGGGTGTAAACCATTTTTTGTCTGCTATTTTATGCTTTAACTATAAAGGCGGATTGATTTAAATCAAAACATACAAATTAGTGAAAATGCTGTGCTGGCCTAAAAGTATTCTATTTTGTTTGTTTTTTAAACGGTATATTAACGAACCCCCACCGGTTGGCGTTTTTACACTTTGCATCCGATTTGATCTTCAGATCGCGTGACATCTATTCTGAATGTAAACACATTTTGGACAATGCTCAGTCGTTTTATGGTTTTAGGCAATTTAACAAGTAATTAAGCTGGTTGGGTTTAAGCTTACGGGATTGAAATCGTTTGTACTAAAGGGCCATGGTTCGGAAAAATTTCTGCAAAACTTCTTTCAATAGAGCTGTTGAATATCAAGTTCTGGTATCAGGCAGGTAACCATTTTAACATAGTGTACCGGTTTACAAACTATGTCAAAATGTTAATGACTTCGCGTGCAATGCTTCATGTGTATGCGTTATGTTGGATTTTTGTCTGTGTACCATGCCTGAGATTCGCGGGCAAGTCAGAATTCGAAATTGCATGCAACGTACGCGATTGAATTTCTCCGAGGGTTATGTTTAATAGGGTGTGAGATAAAAAGCTAAAGCTCTGATTAAAGTGAACCTCCTATTTAACAAAAAGCTCTTTAATTTAAAAATCGGACAAAATGTCAGTATGCCACCGGTTGTCGAGTTTCACTTTCTCAGCATTAACATATCAAATGGTTTTTTCTTGCTATATGTGCACTTAGTTTCGCAAAAGTAAAATAAAATACTGCGCCGGTTTCCGTTTTGCATTTTGTGCGTCGATTTGTTCGTGCATCGGGTTTTAATGCGAGAAGTAAAGCTTATAGGTTTTATCTGGTCTGCTCACAAAGTGTGAATATTGCGAGAAACAGCTGATTGTAACCTCAAAGCATTTGTGGCAACCAGTTCATATAAAAGTGACTTTTAAAACGAAAAATTATAGCACACTAAACCTAGCATGGAGTTTTTCAGTTTGGCAAATTGTGGGGTGCGCACAATCATTGTAAAGTGTTAGTAAGTGAAAGTAAAAACATTTTAGATTATCCCTTTACATATTCCGAAGCGCCATGTGTGAATATAGTAGATTCGAGTCACAAGTTAAGTCTTAGTGTTTTGTTAACACTTAAATTAAGTCGAGATGGGTTGATTTGCTCATTTTATACAACGGATAATAATGCAGGTGGTTAACGTTAACATAATGAAAACAATAGATGAGAAAATGGCAAAATGAAACCAACTTCACTTAAACGCCGAAAACTAGTTCTCTTTGTAGTCGAAAGCCACAAGACCACTTCATAGTAAACGTAACGGATTCTCATATATTCACTTCTTTGAACAAAATTAGCACTCACAACACAAAACAATCAAACAACACAACATATGTACGAACGCGTTCCGTTAAAAAAAAGGGTCGGATGTATTGCGGCCAAGTACAAATGAGTAAATTAATAAATTAATGCAGTCCTTCATACAAGGTAGTTCGATAGCTCAAAATTTTTTAGCTTCTCAAGCCAGGTCACCAATTAAACAAGCGAGTCAAGTTAAGTATTTTTAAAGTTGGGACTCAGTCAAAGAAAGTCTTTAAAAAAAGGCGACCCGGGTCGAGTTAGTGAGTTGATTCTCCAAAACACTAGAATAGAGCACAGGCAAGTTAAGCCAAATCGTATTGTTTAGCAATAATTCTAAAACGATTCATCCTTTGCTGGAGAATTTACTTCGTTTTCTGTCGGCGATGGGCGTTCCCCCAGAAGAAAATAAGTTTTCTGCTTTCCTTTGCCTTTCATTTCAGTTTCACCGCGATACTTCACATCAAATGATCCGTTTTCATCCAAGAAACGTTTGGTGCTTTGTGACATGTGGATGTGCAAAGCTGAAAAGTAGCGCACCATGTTTTGGTCGGGTAAATCAAAAGTCAGACATGTCAGACACTTACGCAAGCCGTTGGATTCCATCCTGGAGGCAGTGTTCACTGTGTCGCCAAACAAGCAGTATCTCGGCATCTTCAAACCCACAACTCCTGCACAACATGGACCTGCAAAACAAGTCGACATGTACGTGCGATGTTTGCAAACAAAAACCATATATCACTTTGGAAACAAGACCGAGTGTATACTCCAGTAGAGAAGAAACTAGGTTTAACTTTTTGTGCTCATAGTAACGTAACTTAATTGTTTCATATAAAAAAAATATTGAAATATTCTTGTTTATTGTATATTAAAAAGCATGTCACAGGCCCTGTTTTTTTACATATTTTTCTAATAGATGTAAGGTTACCTGACGTCTACTGGAGGGAGCGGCGACCAAATTGTAACCAAGTGAGGAAGGGTGTGACCAGCTAATTAATGAGGTGTAAAACTGCACAGTTTTGTAAACTATACACTATACTACTTTAACACGCTTTTCAATGAACCTGAGTGAATCCCGATCCTCAGCTGTAGTTGTTCGTCGGGACGATGACGCATTTTGAAGCAACTTACCGCGCTTAAGAGCGTTAACGCGGCTCGGGCGATTTCTCTCGCGTGTCGAATTCCGTTTCGAACTGGAAGACCAGACACCAACATATAAGCGTCCCCAATAGTTTCCACCTTAAAACATACTTGAGTATTTTGTCACTAAAGTCACTCTATGTCCAGGGAACTGGTAATAATACGAGAAAATAAGAACAACAAATGTTGTGATTGCTTTCCATACCTTATAAACGTCAAATGATTCAATAGCGGCATCAAACAACGTGTACAAGTCGTTGAGCATGTCGACAACTTGTAGTGGAGTAGACACTGCTGACAGCGAGGTAAATCCAACAATATCAGAGAAAAAAATTGTAACGCTTTCAAAAGCTTCCGGTGGCACTGGATCTCCGCGCTTGAGACGGTCAACTACAGGTCTTAAAGAAAAATACAGTGGGATGTTGCTTCGTAAATCTTTTAGCTTGATTATTTAAAAAACGATTATTTTACTACAAAAAAAGGAGAGTTGACAGCATAGAAGTTCGTGGTACGAAATTTTGTCTGAACAAACTGTTACATACATGGGAAGCATTTGATACAGAAGTTCGTCCGCTTTTTTCTTTTCTTCAAGATAAGCTGCAGTTCTTTCGTCAACCAGGCCTTCCAAGTTGGTGGCATATTGCTCCATGCGATGAAGAAGATTCTCTACCAAATTGCCTTTATTTTCTCTGAATAAATGAACAACTTTACATTTACATGGTTTAGCCTTCAGTTACACCAAATTGCAACTTTCCAGACACGTTCATTGGGACTTTCTGATAAAAAAGTTGTTCTACCTTCTAGTTAACGCGCGAATGTAATGCACTTAAGTCAAAACAAATCAATAGCTGAGATGTTATCATGCGCTGACGGGAGGCTTTAGGCTTGCATTACAAAACGGGAAACCACAATGCACGCTGTGTTTGGCCATTTTTAAGGGGAAAAATATCTATTTGCAGGTAAAATTGTACCTACATCTGTTACATTACTTTTACATTTTTTGATGTGTGAAGCACAATTGTAAACCAACTTGTTAAACTTCTTTATAACGCCTCTTAAGTGTAAAAAGTCAGGTCTTTCAAGTGAATCTTCATTCCAGCACATCTGAAGAGTCTGGCAAAATTCCTCGCTTAAATCAGTGTTATCCAATTCCGGCCGAAAATATGGAACGTAACCATTGGTAACTTTCTGCACTATTTCTGTAAAAAGTATAAAAAATGACACCGATTTAGATCTTTTATACGTTTGAAATTCAAATTAAAACATAAAAAGTGCAGTCCAAAATACCTTTAGCAGTTAGCTGTGTCCCACTAGTAAAGAATGTTCCTTTTCGTAATCCAATTTCATGAATGATTATCCCAAAGCTGTATACATCGCCTTTTTGCGTTTTGTGATCATTTTTTTTCGTCAGAGAACGTAGCAATTCAGGAGCCGTCCATAACTTTTCTTTAAAATTAAAATGTAATAAGATTTAAAACAATATCTTTTGACTCTTTAAAGAAGGATAAACTATATTTAGGCTATTGAATTTAAAATAATGCCTGGTATTGTAGTTTGTGAGTGTTTAATTCCAAATCTAGTTTATTGTTTTTCACATGCTTTTTTCTAAAGGTAAGCATATGTTGGTTTGGTAATACTTGTTCAAACAAGACGAACAAATCTATTTTAGGCCTATGGTAAAATTAAGCGCCATGTATAATCTTGGTGTTTGAATTATTTATTGCGACATAATTCGTCTTAAGCGCGAAAACAGGAGCGTTGGGTAAAAACAAAACAGATATTAAAATCACAAAGATTGTTCCTAACCATACAACTTTTGCCTGTAGCAGCTGTACTTACTTTCGTAATAAGCGTCGTCCCAGCACGGGTTGTTTCGCATTAAACGCAAACTACAATCTGTTATTTTCAGCACAAATCTGGAGTCAATCACACAATTCGTGGATTTTAAGTTTCCGTGGCAATGAAGAGCAGTGCCATGCAAGTATGCCATGCCTAAAATATAAAACGTTTCTTTTAACTAAAGCTGAAGTGTGTAAAACATATTTTGTACCTTTCACGAGATCATTCATCAGCGAAAAGCGAAACATCCAATCAAGCCGGATTTCATGATTTTCAAGGATCTCTTTAAGGCTTCCTTTCGGACAAAACTCCGTAACAATTCCCACATGGGGGCCATCAATGCAAGCACCATCAAAACGAGTCAGATGTTCGTAACTTAGATCCCGTACCTAGACAAAGTGCCGCGTGAGTGTCGGAGCAAGGATATAATTTCATGGTTGCGTTTCAAATAAGAGCTAACTGGCATATGAGACGTTGTATGTTCATGTTGGATATAATACGTTAATTTTCATGATAAACTACGGTCAATCCGTCGCAGTGAGTTCTGGTGATGTCAGTGGAATTACTAATAAACAAACAGGCACATAGAGGTAAAAGCGATGCTCTTCTGGAAAAGCATGAAATGCAAACTTACTTGTTTCAATTCTTGCAAAGTTTGTTTGTTCAATTCGATTCTTTTCTTGTTCAAAAGTTTTAAAAATACCACTTTCCCCTGTAACGCATATCATAAAAAACACTTCCCAACGATAATGTATAAACCACGCAATACCTTATACTTGCAAATCGTAGTCAGAGTCGAACCAGTTTTCCCACTAATCAGAGAGCCAGCGCTTGTTTTTCTCTGTGACACAAGCTTTTTTGGTAACTGACCATTAACGCACCAAAGAAATGTCTTTAGTAGAATATGTTATGTTACCTCAGCGGTTGATGGATCGTAGTTGCTTAACATACACCCAAACTGGCTTCCAATCATACCCCTGGCATCAAAAGGAAGCCATTGAATGTCGTTCCACGATACCCTCCACAATTGACTGTCTACTTCCTCCTTAGCTTGATGTTTTCTGTGCAGAATTTTTAGACATTACCAATTACGTTTTAGCTGCATTTCGACTGTAATAAATATACGCACCTAAAAATAAGGATTGACATGATGATGAGCACTATGCTTGTGGGACACAAGGCTATCAGAATATACACCACTGTAAAAGAAAAAGGTAAAAAGTTTGCAAAGTTACGAAGCAATTAAGGTAAATTTTCAGCGGTCATACCGTGCGCACTGGTTGTTTTACATAACTTTTCATCGAAACCACATTTGGGAACAGATTTAGGAACTCCACTATGCCAGAACTGGTCAGAAATGGTTTCATCCAATTCTTCGTACCGATGTGTGCTTGAGTTGTATAAACCAATTTCAGTCACAATACCTATACAAAGCGATTGGTTATGATGGAATATTGGAACTAAAGTAAGATTAGGAATTTATTTTTGTACCTTTTTTTCGGTTGAACTTTTTGATGGAAAAATCAAACTCTCTGTCACCTTTGTCATCGATCCGAAATCGGCCATTTACACCTTTGAAACAAAAAACGCGCGTTAGATGCGCAAACTAAAATGTTTGGTAAAAGTTATGCACTCGTGACATGCGCTGACGTGCCAAATTTACTCGACCGCTTGTGCTTTTACACGACACTTAAAAGCTGCGGTGACGACTTTAAAATGTCTCCGACGCAAAAAGGTCGGGTGCAACATGGTTCATTTACTACAAGCTCCAGTAACTGCTATAGACGCCATGTCCGTGTAGCAAGTGTTGACAAAACTAAAGCTATGATGTTGTTGCATACTGGAACGGTGCTAATGGGCATCGGTCGGCTGTAATAACTCTGCCCCGTCACATGTTGACAAGCAACGCAAAAAGAAACGTTTTGCTTTCCGTTCAGAGGGACTAACTTTGTCCAACAATACTGTATCCACTTGTCAGTAGTGTTTTTCGCAATTGCTAAACATCGTTAACAAATGTACCTTGGAAGTTTTTGTTGGTGATATAGTCACTCATCAACCTCTGTCCATTGACATTTTGGCTATTATTTTTCCCATTACGCGACAATAATGATGCGTTGTTGTTCTTGTCTGTTGACGTTTGGGACGAGAGAGCAGAATCAAAAACTTTCGCCAGCATCCACAAAGAGTCATAGAAGTAGGCGGGATAACGATTTTCCTGTCAAAATTTACCAAAAACTAAATCCTGTGCGCGATGTAGGTACAAGATTTATTAATTTATGAGCGTAATTTAACAAATTCCTAAGGCAGTTGATGGAAATTTATTGATGTAACTATAAGCAACATTTTTATTACAACAATATATTTTTCTAAAAATAACATGACGTCATATCAATAACTGTAATGTGATATTTATACGACACTTACATTTAAGTCATTATGCTTAGTGTTGTGTAATTCCGTTAAAATCTCATCTTGCGGGTGAGGACGCAACTTTGGAGATATTTTTCTAAAAAAAGGCAAAAAATCAACCGATACAAAGGTTCAACTTATAGGCTAGGTGCATTGCAAACTGTATTTACCTGAGAAACCGATCAAGAAGTTTTCGATATTGCTTAGCAAACATTTTGTATGACTTTTTGTTAGTCGTTGGAAGTGTGACAATCAGAGTAGCTTCAAGACTCTTTTTTACGTCCAAATCCTGAAGACACAAACAGTAATTGTAAACCATAGGGGTTGTTTGGGAATGTAACAAGTTCTGGCCGTCCTGTTTTAAAATGGAAATTATACGGTGCCATATCCATTGTCTTTGGTGTAAGATATATAGGGTAAGATTTAGCTAAAGGTCGACGATAAGAGGAAGCAGAAATATGCACTAATCCATTGAGCAGCCACTTATGTTACATTGCGCGTGAGCCTGCAGCGCAACCGCCATATTTTTGTAACACTTAAGAACTGGTTTGGTTACGCTTTATTGCTTTCAACCTTTGGGTTTGTACAAATAACAACCTGTATTTTAGAGCCATTTTCGGTTTTCCACAGCCACGGAGTTGCTCCAAGCCTGTCCTCGAGGTCGATCACAATATATGCATACTCAGTCGGTTTGTTTCCGATACACGAGAAATGTCGCAAAAGACCCCGAACAATGTCTAGTTCCGCGTCGATGACGTAAACTGAGAGTGATTTTGATTTAGCGTGACATAAAGGTACAATGTGGTGGTCGGCATCATGATAAAAATTCAATATTACCCCTGGATACCATCATTAGTTGATACGCCATCGATGCATATTCGACGTAATCACCATCCTTAAACCATTCCACTTTAAAATTTTCGGCGCTGACTTCGTTTCTGTTTAGCGATTCGTACATTCCTTCTGCTCGAAAGTAATGTTGACTACTGCAAAACAAGCCAGGTTTGACCGAACTCTCCATTATTTCAATGTTAGCAAGCATTAAACCTGTCAATCACGTTGCCATTGTAAAGAATTGAAGCGATGTTCCAATGATAGTAGTTCATAATGGCGACCATGCAATTTCCAACTTGAGAAGCGACTGGCCCCGTCCTCACCATAGTTTTAAGCGTGAGTTCATGTTTGTCGTAACGTTCCTGCGAAAAGGATCGCATGACTGTTTTGCATTGTACAAAATTACACGTGCGCCTGTTTGCGCTACACTTCCACCGCGCTACGAAAGATAGGCAACAGTTGCAAATTCATGGCGGTAAAATCATGGGAATAAAATGATACACAAAAGGGATGGTTAAAATGCGGTGCACCGCTGCATCGGGCGCATAGCCTCATCAATATATATCAACTAACCGACTACGGGTTTTCCATCACCACAACATTACATTAGAAAATGGGCGCAAAAGATACTTTTTTGTAAAATGTTATTCGACACACATTTCAATTCATATTGGTAGTTGAAATAAATTCCAATAGTTGTTTTTATAAGGTAGTAATCTAAATGGGTCATAGAGGTGAGTTGTTTCACTTGTAGTTGGCTTACCCGTAGCGCGTATGACAAAGAACCGGGTGAAAGGTGAATGATGTTCCAGTGTGCTGTGAGTGACGCTACCCTTGACATGCAGTAGGTGTCGACAGGTCCTATCACGGCTTCTATGCCGTGATGTTTCATCATTGCTTCGATAAATGAGATTTGCGATTGTCTGTGTGTAACGACCAGGCGATATTACAAACACTTTTGAGGGGGTAAAATAATCGAGCAAAACTTTGTCCCGAAATACCAAACATATTTTAACCTACTATAAATGAGACCCCTTAAAGTTTTCGACCAAAAATAGTTTGTGAACAGTCCTACCTTGGTGATGTTTTTCCACATTTGGTCGAAGAGGTAAGATAGTGCAAACGTAAGTTATATTGGTCGAGCAAACCCGACGAACGAATCTTTTCCATAGCGATGTCCAGACCTGGTTTGACGTACATGTATGACCAGGGATACTGTACGAAACAATTTTCTTCCATGTTTTCGCCATCGTTCGGTTCAAGCTTATTTGCCATTCGGGTGGCATGACTTAACGCTTCGATGCCAGGTACCATAACAACCACATTCACGTTTGTTTTACCTCGGCATTGCTCAAATATTGTCAACAGTGAAAGCGCTGTCAAAAGTTTCATTTCCTACACTCAACTACACTTTTATCGAAAGCTTGATAATACAAAACACTTTTTGTTTCTTAGGTATAAGCTAACAAGACTCAACAGTGTAAATACCAGCAACCAAATAACTCAGAAAAAAAATTTGTATCCAGCCTGCTGCTTTGTTCTGAAACTCTGCAAGGTTCGCATTGGTAGACGCAACGTCATACGAAACTTTTTTCGCTCGGCTCAACGAAATGCCTGGAAATGTTTATCTTTGTAAATGCATATGTCTAACATTCTTTGCTTAGCAGTTACATGAATTCAAGCTATTTCATTGGAGCTGGACCATCAGCAAGCTCTATAACCCAGAAATACAGAGTTATAATGGCCTAATTGAAATAAGGTGACAACGTGATCGCACGTCGTAATGGCGCCACTAAATGGCATACATAGAAAAACTTTGACCAAGTTTGTCTATACTGTTAATCCAACCAAAGCTTTCAACAAAAAACGTAAACCGATTCTGGATATGATTCGGAGTGGTTTGCATTGACAGATCTGGCCAAAAAAAACAATTTGTGTAAAAATTGCAGTTAACTCAAAATCGTGCATCTCGACAGGTTCCAAATTATACCTAAACGTTGTCAATAACTATGCAAAAAATATTTTTTTATGTGGTATTGTAATGTTTTTGAGTTTTGAAGAGCAACTCGATATTATTTGCATTTAAGCATAAGCGAACATTTATTTAGGTGAAGATGAAACCCAAATTTTGTTGTCTATATGTTTAAGCAGTTTTATTCTCTATTTTGGTACAGCGTTAAACGTAGCATGTGGTATGGCCAGTCGTTCCGGAAAAAGAACGCCTATCTGCATATTGTTCAGCAAAATAAGCAATAATAGTGCCTTCGCAAACAGTGGCGGACCATAGAAATCTAAAAACAGAGTTCTATGGGCGCCTGGGCGGACAGATCATTAAAAGCTTTTTTGTGTGTTTATTTAAACATTTTTAAAATGTTTTTAAAAATAGGCACTTGTTTGCTAGAAGGATTCTGTTGATCTGAAGAAACTCTGCAAAATGCAATAAATTATAATAACTGTTTTAAATTATTTTGTGTTTCTCCAAAAAAATGAGAAAAGCTTAAATGTCCGGTATTGAACAGAGCAATGGTGTTAAAATAATTAGCGATTTAACTTACTTGACTGAAGCCTACAAGTGTTGGAAAATGGATTTTTTGGGTTTATTACTGAAACCAAGTGGTAAAATCAACGCCATCAGTAAGAGATCTGATTAATTAAATGGGATAGTTAAAAGTCAATGATACTGCATTTTGATTTTTACCACTTCTTGCAGCAAGTTAAGGTAATTGCGTTTCGTGCAATGTACGTTTATGAATATTAATTGTTATGGACTACAATAAGCCTTAGATGTTATAGGAATAGGGTTAGTAAGTGGGTAAGTTATGAAGAATAAATTTAACTGTTTGCCATTTATATATTATTTGTTACCAAAAGCAGTCTCATCCATCACATTAAAGTTGCAAAACAACTTTCCTGAACAACTTATTATACAGCCTGAAAAGTGTGAAAAAAGTAGTTGATTACCACAAGCCTAAAAAGTTTGAAAACCAATGCCTATATGCTTCAGGATTGTTGACTTGATAATAAATTTAAGTCATGTCCTAAATGGCCAATGTCCTGTCACCTGCTGCACTGATTAGACCTTACAGGTCGAAACAGTATGCACTGTTTTCAGCTCACCAATAGTTTTATTGCTTGTGTAATAAAAAAGGTTATAATATTCAGAAAGAATTATGCATCATCATTCGTCAGAATTATGCATCATCTTTCGTCATCATTTTAGGGAACAAAACAGTGCTATTACATGTAATTTATAGTCAAGTGTTAATTTGTTTTGTGTATTTGAGATTGTTTTCGAACTTACCCAGAACTTGTGTCACTTAAAACTGGGCAAACATTTTTCTACTTTGGGGACTTCCTTTGGCCAGATGTTATAAGGTGTTGCAGGTATGTGCAATGCTCCCACTTTTCTAACTAAGTGTGTAGCATGACAGCCAAACCAATGCCACGTATATGTGCTGGAATGTCTGGTAATCATGTGATGAGTGTTTCTTCAAGCAAGCACCTTCTTCC
The DNA here is from genome assembly GCA_008931825.1 of Phallusia fumigata. Taxonomy (NCBI): domain Eukaryota; kingdom Metazoa; phylum Chordata; class Ascidiacea; order Phlebobranchia; family Ascidiidae; genus Phallusia; species Phallusia fumigata. The sequence goes on along the minus strand of QXVZ01009335.1, from coordinate 31,947 downwards.
AATTGGAACTAATCAATCAAAAAACTCTATGCTATCATCAGAATTGAACAAGAGTGAAAATCATGTCTCAACTCAAGTCAATGCTCTGCAAGTTCCTTGTGAAGCACAAGATAATGTTCCTGTGCCACTGCCAGTCAGTCAATCAGCATTGCAAACTGATAGTAGATTGGAAACAGCTGTTGCAAGCTCTATCTCAACATTGGTATCTAAACAAATAAAGAGTTCAGATTTACCCATACCAATGCATGCCACTGTCTGCAATGATATTGACAATGTTGAGATTGAGATACAAAGGTGCAAAGAGCTAATGATGTTGCAAGTAAGTGCACAAACTATGCAACTTTTTGCAGCCCAAATTTTTGTTTTGCATGCTTCTTTTTTCAAATGTTTATGTTCATATATGTTACTTTGTACTGTTTATTAGGTGTCTTTAATTAGCCGTCAACAAGATCTCCTAAAGTTACGAGACAAAGAAATTATGCAACTTAAAGCTGGAAATCAATCGGTAACATTTTTTGTAGTGACCTTAAAAATGCTGTGGTGATGATTGTTGGCTCAATAGCTAGTTGGCAGATACAATTGGGATATTACTTCATTTTTAAGACCATATCTAAATTGTGACTGTCTTACCAACATTATTTTTGTGTCCAGTTAAAATGCCGACTTGAGCGAATGGAAAGAAGAATATCTCTGTCAAGAAAAAACAATAGACAGACAAAACCATTTTTGTCTAAGCTTAATGAGGCATGTGATAATGATGATGATTTAAAAGATAGCAAAAGAATAAGGTAGGCCTAGAAACATTTTAAGCCCTGTAACAGATAAGGTCCTATGTGCACAAAAATATTTCACATTTTTCAGGACTGATTCTTTAGATGTTGGCTCCACTGTAGCCAATGAAACTATTTTCCAAGAATCCAAACCAAGCATTCAAAAGGAAACTACACTTTCTGAAACAAAAAAAGATAAAAGTTTCGATTTGGAAAACAGATGTAAATCGACCCCTGCAAATTCCAACAACGTTTCAGCACCACATGAAGAATCTAACAGCACACCCAATGGTACATTGACCTCGCTAAAGTCACCCAATGAACCCAGTTGCTTTCCTGTTCCGGTGTCTTTCATTGAACGTTGTCAAAATCAGTTGCTTTCATCTATTTTATCATCTCCCATTGTTGCTGTCAAGAATACTGAGGTTTTATCTCCAAGCTCAACATGCCCAGAAACTGAAAATTCAAGATTTGCATTCAAAATATGTGACCGATGCCCTCACTGTATTGCAATGGCAACTGAAATTACAAGATTGCTGTCAATTAGCAACAATGCTGACAAGGTATCACCACAGACCAAAAAAGATGGACAGAGGCCAATAAGTCCATCCCATCAGCCCATGCTGAATGTTTCTAACATTATGACCAATGTTAAAGGTATACCAGGTTTATGATCAATGTCATAATTATGGGTCTCATTTCTGAAGGGACACATATTATTTTAAGTTATCTAACAATACCTGAATTGTTACGTAGAATAGTAAACCTTTTTATTCTTTGGTGCACCACAAACAAAACGCTTCTGTACATGTAGGGTACAAGTGATTGTATCGATCAATTATGAACTACTTGTTATAGTTTAATATAAACAGATGGTAGTTGTGGGTGTGTGCCACTAGCTGGGTGATATCCAAAGCCTTGTTGGTTGCCATTTAGCCTTCTTTAGTGATCAAGATTTTCGACACTGTCTGAGCATCACATACAAAAAGTTTCTTCGCAAGCAGTTAAATGAATCTCAAATTAGGTGGTAATTGTGGAGCCGCCACCAGCTTGCTGACCTAAGGCCCTAGTGATTGACATGCAACCCTTTAGCAATTATTGTGCTTGAGTTTAATTAACAAATCATTCTCTTCCCCCTTAGGGTTATGAGTATGCCTGGTAAAGAACCCCATTATATAAAATTTCAATACATTTAGGTTGGCTAATTGTAGTTCGTTCTTTGGTTTGCTTGACCCTATAGCCCAACCCCTACATCATTAAACAATGTTATAAAGTTAATGAAATTTGGTGAGTTTGTGAAACATGCCATCATGATGCTTCAAATGCTTGTGTTTAACCCAATAGTCCCAGTAGTAGTCTTAGTAGCCCCTCAAATTATTAAACAATGTCCAAGTGGCGTTTCTGTGTTTGACCCAATAGCCCCATGAGTTATCACTAGTGCCCTGAAATGGGTCAAATTGTTAAACAATGTATGAACTGGATAGAACTTTTGACAGATTGCAATGTTTAGCCCCAAAGACTGCTGCCCTACAATTTTGACAAAAACACATAATCCACAACTTTTTTGTGTGGGGACCCATACATATCTGCCTGCAGAACATTTTTGTCATAAAAAGATTTGGTAATGCTGGGACCCAATCTAAAATAATGTAGTGATTAATATCGAGCAATCATAAATCGTCTTGCAGTATATATGGAATGGCAACATGGTAAAGCAAAGTCTAATCCCTTTGTTTGAAAGGTAAAAGTGACTGCCCAGAACTTCGTACCAATCATCGGTATTATCGTCAGTTTTGTCTTTCTTCTTTTAACTGTCCATCAACAAATGATGAAGCTTGTTGTGATGATGGTTCAATGTTAAATAGTAAGGTTGACTGTTTTTAAGCCTAATCTAATTTGTTTATTAAATGAACAAAATATTTTTTTAGTCCCCACATGGCGAATATGTGATGTAAAATGTGAAAATGATGCATCATCAACTGATATTGAGGTAAAAATATTTTCCTCTCCCTTAGAAATAAAACTCACAAAAATATTTTATTTTTTTATAGCTAACTGATGATGATGCATATTGTCGAAGACATATTAAATTTGAAACTGCAGAAAAACGACGAAAGCGGTAATTTTTTGTGATTAATAAAGAGCAATTCAATTCCATTTGATTGCTTTGATTTTTCTTATGCAGGTGGGATATTCAAAGAATAAGAGAATTTCGTTACAATGAAAAGTTAAGACAAAAATTGCTAAAACAAGAACGACAAGAGGAAGGAATTTTGGAGACATTTATACCAACTCTATATGACAGTAAGAACCAAATTTTACTTGATTGTTAGTTTTTTTCCATTGGTAGTTTCACAAAATATCGCAATACTTATTCTAATTTTTCATAAGGATGCCAGTATATATTGAAGTTTCGAAAATTTTTAGTGTTTGCAAAAAAATGCAAATCACTGCCAGTTTGTGCTAAATCCCCTGAGTTGCTACATAAAAAATTTGGCACAGCCCAATATTTATTTTTGACTTTTGTGTCCACTTGTGACACAAACGGCCCAAAAGTAAGATCAATTTCCCAGAAAGAAGCTTCCCCATTTTTCACATTTCTCACCATGACATCCATGATCCCTTTGTGCCATTTCGTTTCATGACACTGTAGTGTCACAGAAATATCACCCATCCAAATAAACGAACAATGTATATGCATAGGTAGTCCTTTTACTTTATGCTTTATCTTCTGTGTAGTTGATGCAGTCGAAATAGAAGACACACTTCCCATTAATGCATTTGGACACAGTCTACCCCTAATGACACCACGGTTAGTAGTTTGTACAACTGTATATTCCAGCATTCCCTTAAAGTGCTAAATTAAATGTTACAGAGAGTTCAGTGTGGAATTACAAGAACCTTCTTGAAAAATGGGTCAAAAGTTAATTACTTTTGTATTTGTTGCACATCACTTTACTGTTTAGGTGCACTGGTTCATATGTCTATTTTTGAATACACATGTAATAAACCTTTGCATTCTTTTCAAAAAGACTTGTTTTAGTTTATTTAAAAAAATTTGGTAACTTTTAAAAAGTGGATTAGTAGGCAAAAGGAAGGGTACTTGTACCAAGGCAGTTGCATAAAAAATACAAATAAGGAGCAATTCTTATGATATCTAATTCTTCAAACTATAAATGTGACACCTCCTTGAGCACATTTCTTTCATACAGTTTAGGTCTGACATACAATTTCTGTTTTTGTTTATTTAAGCTAACAGCACCCGGTCCTGTTCAAATAATACAAATAGTTTTTCTTCAATAAAAAGTAAAAAATTCAAGTTTGAGAAAATGGTTTGTTGTCCATTCTTATGTCTGGTTTGCCCACAACGCCACCAGATATATGGGTGTTTTTAAATGGAATAGAAAGCTTGGCTTTCAATGCCAGTAATTGATCACGCCTGTGTGCAAGTTTGTCAATTGTGCTTCCTAGCTTGCTGTTTTCTTCTCGAATGCGCTGAAGTGAGTCAAGCACTGGTGCAACTAAAAAATATGTTTGTTTTGACATAAACTTGTGAAAAAAATATTTGTACCTACCATCTGGGGATCCAAACTCCTGAAAAAATTGAAGTAGGTCATTCCGTTGCTGTCCAATCAAGTGCTCAATTGCAGTCAAACCATCAACTCTGGTGTTTGGATTTGGGGTTACAGACCTAACATAAATATATGTTTGTTGCATTTTAAGCTGTAATGCAGGGGTTCCAAAACATGTGGTACATGCACCACTAGTGGGATCTTTGCAGTGGAATGCAAGAACTATGTTTTATTTTTACAGAAAATGAAATTGTTCATAGCCATTGATTTTACATATCTTTGCACTTTCCTTGGCCAATTTGTCCCATTTGATAAGTTTACAGAAGTCAGACAGGGTGGTGCAGTAACAGATCGAAAAGGGAACTATTACTTTTGTGAAAGAAGCAAGATAATGAAATTGAATCTTTGGTGAAAAAGTGCCTAGAAGAAGTTCTTCGCATGTAGCAAGAGTTATTTCGTGGCAGTTTAAACCAATGATGTAAAATATTTTTAATATCGGGTATCAAAAACTCAGTGGGATTTTTTTATTCTGCTTAAACAAACAGATGCATGATGGCTGCATTAAACATGTTTACAACAATAAGTTACCGCTGTACAAGGGTTAAAATCTATTGCAATGGTTTGCATACTTGGGTCTTCCAATGTCTGCTGGTTCTGATGGTATTATACTTGCATCACCAAATGATGACAAGCTAATAACACTGTGCTTTGGAGCTATTGCATATCCAACATCTTCCAAAATGTTCGGCATATCATTAACACTTGCTGATGGACTTTCTAGATGAGGTTCAATTATTTTTGGCTTCTTTTTTACTCTGGGGGATGTTTCATCTGCAGTAATCATTAAACAAGGGTTATCTGTTACTCAAAGCTAACAACATCTTAACACCAAATCACTCAATATAAAAAACATATGTATTCACTATTATTTTTTACATTGGGTTTTGCCTACGATTTTTATGGCAATGTTGTTTCTGATGGCAGAAAGTGTAGTGCATATGAATCCTTCAAACAATTCATGCCAAAAGTACATGGACAAGATGCAGGGAAATATTTTACCCTTTTGGGGGATGGTGGGATAACCACTTGGACTGTGGGGTCAATCAAAATAGATGACACACCATCATGAGCAAACTTACCACCTGTAACCGTTTTATACAAATCTGCCAAACATGCATAGACAAGCTTGGGTGGGTAGGGGGAGAAAAAAATAAATTAAAACAAATAAAACAATGTGTTCCCTTTAGGAAGGAAACCCATAAATACAATTTGCTTTTGCCAGCTGCAGCTACCTTGTTTTTTCATCTTCCTCTTCACCTTTTTAGAATCTTCTACTTTGTTTGGTGGTGGTCGTTTTTTCTTCGCTGCTTGCTTGTCTTGTGAACTCTCTAAAAACAAACCTTACCAAATAATAGACAACTTGACATCATATGGTATTGTTCTCTATTACCGATGCTTTTTCTAATCTCCTTTTCCCGCTCAATAGCACATGAAGCAGCTTCGGCAAGTGTTGATAAAGGATGTGTAGATGTAACATCTATTTCTGCATGACTTGTATCTACTGTTTTGGTTTCACATTCAGTGGTAGTGACAATACTGGTGGGGGTTGTAATAGATGTCACAACCTGCTTGTAGAAAAATATTTAGCTGAACACAAATTTTTGCAACACTTTCAAACCAACCATTGATATTTCATCTTCTTTAGGTGGTTCTGTGTTGCCTTGTAATAATTCACTACAAAAAATGCATTATTACGATTTCATGGGTTGTATTTTATCACACTTGTAGTTATTCATGTTAACAATAGTCAGAATTTATGGCAAATACAATTTTTATTCAGAAATCTTGAAAATAATGTTTTATTCTCACCATAGTAACAAGGAACTATTTTTAAAATATCACAAAATATTATGCTAATTTAAACCGTATATTATAACTAATCAGTACACTTAAAACATGTTCATTAACATACCAAAAAGCTGTTTTTAAAACGGTTGTACACCAGATGGTTTCAGTTTAGAAGATAAAGTGAAATAATTATGAAATAAGGTCACCTCTGCAATCCTTTTACAGGTGAAGGTTCCTCAGATGACGATGACAACTTGTAAACCTAAAATTACCACACTTAGCTTTACCCAATACTTAAATAGAAATTCAACTGAGTGTGTAAGAATGTACTTACTTTTGAACATGTTAAGCTTTTAAAAGAATTTGTTTTTTTCCCTTTCGACAAATGTTGAGCACAATATCCACAGTATTTAGTGGTGTTGCTACTGCCTGCTTCCTCACATAAAAGACCAGAAATTTGAGCACTGGTAAAGTTAGATGATCATTATTACTGAGAACATATTGTTAAATTTCTTCCCAGTCACATTCACTGAGAGTATTGTCTATTTAGTTTTTAACAGAAGACCTAATTTTAGCAACAAAAGATTTAGAAGACACAACATAGTCCCATAAAACTGAAAGCAGGAGTTTTCTTGCATCTTTTTGCAGTAGCCAAAACAAAAAATGAAGCATGCTACAAAATGTAAACAATGCAAACATCTTTGCATCATACCAACTATCAAAATATGAAACTTCTGGGTGACTTACTGTAGTAAATATTTTTGTTTCAAATTTTCTGTTTCGGCAGCTTAGGGGTGTGGGGCCAAAAGTTGTAGTGTACAATACAACTTTAATAACCTTTCTACTATATATGCAAATTTAATGACTTTTTTACCAAATGGAGGGAACAAACTGGCTTTGGACAGAAACAAAGTAAGCAAACATTATACAATATGTGTAAATACATTTTGCACAGTGAACATTCTTCCAAAATCTTCGGGGATATCGGGCAACAAAGGAAAAACAATATCAGTGCATTTGATTATATATCTATCTACAATGTGTGAAAATTTGATAAATAATGACATCTTTCTAGACAAAAAAAATAACAAACAAGCATTAGAAAAAAAAGAACCAAAAATTTTACTTCTAAAAAAGATTTTACTGTATCAGAGTTTTTATTTGTGTTCATAAAAAATAAACAACCAAACTTACCATGTAACATGAAAACTTAATTTGCAACCCCCCTTAGCACAGTCCATACAAGCACCTCTTGATTTTTTGGTGCTATTCTTTTCGGCACAAATATAACAATCCTATCAAAAAATGTAACAATTAACACAACAAAAACAGAATTACTCTTTAAAATCCTACCTTGTCAAACCTCTCCTGTGGAATTTTGGACAGTACAATTGGTTCCATAGTACTTACATTTCCAAACTCGATTTCTGGTATGTATAATGCACAAACCACATGTGCCCACCCTAAAACAAGTTACAATGTTATGTTGTGTTTTTTCATTTTTACAACAATAGTTCCTACCCCCTGAGTCTGTTTTTTTTAAAGCCCCATCTTGATGTGGACAGAGATCACAAGTCTAAATACAAATTCCATTTACAGAAGTGTTATGTCGAATATTGCAAGTTACCATCATATATGTTTATTACAGAAAGCAAAAATATACTGTTTACAATATAATTTTGACTTGAAGTGTAAAATTGTAATCATTGAATAAAGGCAAAAGTTACTCCACACAATGTATGAATAATTTTAACATTTACAAACTTACAAAAAAGTACTTCATTGCAAAGGTTCAGAGATGCGTAAAAAATAATAATACATACTTGTCATCATTTTTACCTGCAAACCACTTACATTCTTTTCCTTTTGTTCGCTTAGCTCACATTTTCTGCAGAACCATGGACCTGAAGGTACATCAACAATTCCATAACAGGCTAAAAAACAAAATATCTCTGAGGATGTTGGATAATTTAATTTTGACATTGTAAAAAATTAAAAACCTTGATGCACAGCAATGGTACAGAGTTGTCCATCACAATAAACCAATGGGTTTTCAGCCCAACCCCTTTCATCCAAACATACACAACAACCACCCAGCATTGGTTTTTCCATACCTGACCACTAAAAAGTGTTAGTAAAGCACCCACTGCATACCTACTGAACAAAACACTTGGTTCAGTACAATTGTGTGGTATCTACACTTGTGTTCAAAAATACTAATGACAGAGAAAGTATATTTCATTCCAAATGGCATTGATGTTTTGTGTAAAAAAGAAAATAACCTGTTTTTGGGGCCAGTATATTCATCCTAATGAAACTTTAGTTATTTCAAATTTATCAAACCTTGCAAAACAGTAATGAAACTGAAATAAAAAACTTTACTCTAATAGTCAGCTGCATTGTTGGCTAAATAGTCTTGGCGCCCAAGGTTCGAAATTTGTTTTGAACGAACTGCTTCCAATTTAGGACATTCAGTAATTCTGTGACCTAGTCCACCACAATAAGAACAGCCTCTTTCACCACCAAGTTCAATGTATGCATCTTCAGCAGGTCCCAACTCAACCAATATCTCAGGAATCTGTTGGCTGGCCTCAATTAGTAATGCTTTAAGATCCAGCAAAACAGATTGGTCACATGACTTATTTATAAAAGTGGTGGCAATGCCTGTATTTCCAGATCTGCCAGTACGGCCAATTCGATGTACATAGTTCTCAATATCATCAGGCATGTCATAATTAATGACATGTTTTATATCCTCAAAATCTAATCCCTTTGATGCAATATCAGTGGCAACCAAAACATCCTTTTCTTTGTTACGAAACATATCAACAGCTCTGCTTCTTTCCTCCTGGTCTTTTCCACCATGAATGGCAACAGCCTCAACTCCTTTGAGTAGTAAGTACTCATGTATATCATCTACATCCTTTTTCTTTTGAGCAAAAACCAGCACTGGGGGTGGGGTTTTCTGCAGGCAGTTTAGCAGATGTACAACTTTTGCTTCATCTTTAACATACTCCACATCCTGTTTGACTGTCAAACTTGCAGCTCCTGCTCTACCAACATTAACAGTAACTGGGCAAACCAGAGCCGACCGAGCAAAGTTTTGGATTTTCTTAGGCATTGTGGCACTGAATAGTAATGTTTGTCTTTGACCTTTAAAGTATGAAAATATTGTCCGAACATCTTCTTCGAAGCCCATGTCAATCATTCTATCAGCTTCATCAAGACATAAGTATCTGCATATGTGCAGGTGTAGCATCTTTTTGTTCAGCATATCCATGAGCCGGCCAGGAGTTGCAATAACAGCATGACAACCTTTTCGCAATACATCCAGTGTATCTTTAGCTGGAATCCCACCAATGCACAATGCAAAACGAAGACCCGGCAGCCCACTTGCTTCAAGGCATTTGCTGTAATGAGTCATAACTTGGAATGTCTGTCTAGCCAATTCACGAGATGGACAAACAACAAGTCCATATGGTCCTTCGCCTTTGATAAAAGGCATTTTCTTCTCTTGCTCAAGGCAAAACATTATTAAAGGCAGTACAAATACAAGAGTTTTACCACTTCCAGTAAAAGCTATTCCAATCATGTCCCTTCCAGATAATACAACAGGAATACCTTGCGTTTGAATTGGTGATGGTTTATTGATTCCTTTCTTTCTCAGTGCTGTCAACAAACTTTTGGGAAACTTCATATCCCTGAAAGATCTTACAGGCGGAGGAACATTATCACCTTCAACATCAATTCTAAGGTGGAATCTGATTTTATCATTAACATGCTGCGGTCGAGACAAAATAAACCTAGGGGGTTTCCATCCAGTTTTTAAGGCTTTACCATAAGTCACACCTTGGGCTAAGTCTTGCACTGATTGCAAAGCCCTTGCTTCAGTTACTGATTCTAAAATTCGTTGTTCTTCTTTCAGTTGAATGTCTTTAGCTGTTTCCTTCACAACTTCTGCTTGTTTCTTTAAAGTGCTATGTTGATCCAACAAGCTTACACCAGAATTTACCATGCCAGTACCATCAGTGTTTAAAGTACTCGGTGATGGCACATTTTCAGTTTCCTCATTTAAACAAGTATCCCCGCTTACTTCGTTTTTTTCTTGGTGGATTCCACTTTCAATACCTGCTTTTGTTTTTAGAATCTTTGTCACCTTTGATAGTTGCTCTTTTCTCCGTTGTTTTAACGGTACATAAGGAACATAATCGTCGTCATTGCCATCACTTGACTCACTTTCCGATTTTCGGTATCTCTTGTGTTCTGCCATTGTTTAAAAAACATCAAAATCATCAAAAAACCTCACCAGTCAGTACAGCAGCATATAGGAGCAGGGAGCAGCATAAACAAGTTAAGTTGAAGACAGAAAGAGATCAATGAACATCATTCTCATGACGGCGAAATTTGTTTTCGCATGAAAGGTTCGGTGTTTCACATAAATTATTAACTTTTACGGATTGGAAAAAAGGGTGTGCACTGATTTCCAAAATCAACTCAAACATTAAACGTCACAAAGGGATCGACTTCTAACAGGGAAATCTTTCTGCTGCTTTATGACGTTTTTTTATTTATCAGATGTAGTGTGTCGGTTAACATATTCATTAATATGACAAACATTTTTTTTAGAAAGGGTAGGCCAACAAACCATTATTACTTACCAAAACAAACTGCAGATCGGAAGTGTCATACAAAACTTGCGAAAGATGTAGGCCAGGGGCGGCATTACGAACACATCTCGCTAAGTTTAGCGAGCTCGGTATTGACGCACGAAGTCGAGTTTTGACGCCAAAATCTTGTCGCTAAAGCCGCACAGCTGTGCCAGCAATCAATTATCGCCGTCTATTTTTGCGTGGTCTGCCCCAAAGTATTGGAAGGGGCCAAATATTTACAACTAAGAGATTTTTTTCTTCCAGGGGAAGCCATCCTTGATATTCATTTATATTTTCTTTGGTGGGGGCATGGCCCCTTCGACCAATTTTAACGTTCGGTCGCCACTCGACCAAAAAACTACCCCCTTCAGACGACTATTTAAAGTAATTTAAACTTTCTCATTTATGTTTATAAGCCTACGTCATATATTTGGCAGACTCACATATTTGGTCAAAATATGGGTCAAAATCACATGTCCAATTTTCCGGTACAGTTTTCGTCGGTCATTAAAGAACTAGTTATTCACGCCCGAAAATGTTGAAATCATAACTGATTATCGACGTTAATTTGACAATTTTCGGTACGTATTTTAGCACATTTTCGTTGGTCATTTAGGAACAAATTATCGACGAAGATGTACATGGCGATAGCAGTCTGGCAACTTGCACTGTCGTTTTGAATGATGGAGTTTCTAAGGATTTCATAGAAATTGATTGTTTGAAAAAAATCAACAAAGTGCTTGTTTCACTCGAAGTCAAACCTTTTATTTGTTCTACTACGTTTATCGTGACATATCGTTGTTGTACAAAGATAAACAATTTTAAACAGATCTGTCCATTCGCCCCCCGACCCTCCCCAATATTTTTGATTCGAAATTGTTTTAGAAACGTGATAAAATGAAATAACTCTAAAATCTTGTTTAAAGATTTAAAGCGGGTTCAAACCTGGTTTGCTGTAGCATTAATAGCCTACCATTTTATCACTTACTTTTGCAACAGTTAAGAGATCGCAAGCAGTTTTATCAGCGTTTTAAGACAGTATAAGCCTAAATAAGGCAACCCAATACGTCACAACTGTCAGTCATCTACAAAAAAATTACTCACAAAAATCAAGTCTTTTCGAATAATTTCAAAGGATTCGATTTAATTTATCAAGGTTGTTACACTTTAATTCCATTTCGTGGCTTTTTGTTTTTTTGTATCAATACATATAACTTTGATAATAAGCGTCTTTATAAAATTTTTGTCGCTGATGCATCAAAAATCCAACGCACCTACTTAACATTAAAAGAGTTTGAGAAACACTGCTTTATGAGTATGTATTAGTTTATTGTGTTTTTGTAACATGTGCACCCAACTGCGACCGTTCACGTTTGTCTTTATTGGAGACAAATGTATGAATAAAACGCATAAAGAAGGTAGCTTGGTAAGTTGACGGCTATTAACAGGTTTCGTTTTCTGATTTTTTGTCCTAAAATGTCTATCTTCTGCCCTGTATTTAATATCATATGCATACAAACTTCCTGCAGAACGATTTTGCCTTGTGCAAAAGGAAGTTTGAATTAAGTTCATATTCCCTGGTGAATAAACGCAGCCACGCAACAGTAGCACTCAAGCTGAAGATAAATGTGCTGCAGACAGGTAGTATCTTTCAAATATACAATTGGCAATTGTGTCTGGAAGTGTGTATGTTATAACAAATTGTTTACTGACCATAATATTTTATTTAAAACACTAGAAGTAGGTAATCAATATGTGTGACACTGGTAATGAGAATGATTTAATCAATGAAAATACCACTGATGCTGAACTGCAGCCTGCGGTAATCAGTAACCAAACAGAAATTGATGGTGAGTACCAGGATGAAAAGTTGGTTAGTTTGTCAAATTTCAAAACTATCTAAACAAAATACTTTCATACAATGTATTAAAAGGTTAATTTGTGTCTTAAAAAACATGCTTTTTATTCTTAGTGTTGTTCTAACAACAGTTCCTTAAACTAAGTTTCATAAATTGGTTCTTGCATTTAAAGTTTATGAAAGACCTTATTTCCCTTTATTTACACACACTCTCATACCACCAGTGTATCAGTAAGTAGGTGCGTTTAACAAATATATTTATATTTTGGTAATTGTTATCTTATTTTATTGGCAGGAAACTTCTCAAAGCATATTGGATGTGGTTCAAAGTTTAACAGACGTTTGGCTGATTTTGTATTAACTACTGATGAAGACAAGCTCTTGTACTTAAAACAGTACAACTGTAATCCACCACCATTGTTTATACTGACTATATCATTAGCTGAGGTAATGTTTTTTTGTTAAATGATAAACAAAGTTTTAGAAGTGGATCTGAAATAATTCAAAGAAATTGTTTACTTGATGCTGGAACCGAAGCACTACTAGGGATGTTCGAAGTAGAATAGCTGGCTATTTTAGAGTAATTGTTTCAAATCCAGAAAGCTAAATCCATGTCATATATTTATTTTGGTAGAATGCAAATTTGGATACAAATCTGCATTAATTCAAATTGTAGAATATTCTATGTTAAACATTTCTGGCCACCTTCTTATAGCTATTGATATTTTTGCAAGAATTAAATATTACTTTAATTTATATCTTTGACAAATATATATAAGCTGGCATTTGTTAAAACACTAATATTTAATCATCTTGCTTTTTGCAAACTTCTATAATTGGCATGCTTAACTTAAAATGTCAAAACATTCACTAAAATAGAAAAAATATCATCTTTTGCAGCTTATCGTATTTATTTATTATGGCGTCAAAGCAGAATACAAACAGTGGATCACCATCAGTTCAGGACTGACAAAGTCACCCTTAATTTATGATCCATGGAAGCGTGAGGAAGTTTGGAGATTTGTCTCATACATGTTTCTACATGCTGGGTAGGACCTTGATAAAGATCTGTTTAGTGTGTTGTTGTAATAGTTGTTTGCAGCAAGTATGATTTGTGGTATTTGATGTTTTTGTTTGCCTGTCTTTATTAAAACACCCTGTACTAATTATGAAAATGATATTTTTTTGTACATTACAGTTGCTTGAAGCTACGTGTTAACATTTTGGGTAAAAATAACATTGTTGACATTTGTTGCAAAGAATTGAACATATTATGGGAAATGTCGTCTTGCAACTGATGGTTGGAGTTATGCTGGAGATGGTGCACAAAAGTCTCCGAGTGGGCATCGTTTACATGAGTGGTGTTTTGGCAGGTATATGTTCTGCTTACTCAGCTTCTCAGGTTGTTTTTACAATATTACTAAAAAAATATAGAAATAACTGGTACAAAATCCAGGTTTACTGACTTTCTTAAAAATAATAAAATTCAGGTTCGCTTGCAAGCTCAATATTTGATCCTTTTGTCTTTTTGGTTGGTGCATCAGGGGGTGTGTATGCATTACTAGGAGGATATTTGGCGAATGTTATAATGGTAGGTGTGCTGTTTACAAGAAGCTAAAAGCCTTGCATTGTAATTATGTTTTTTTTAGAATTGGTCAAAGTTGGCATTTAATGCTCTGCATCTCTTGCTTATTGTTGCAATCGGTTAGTATATCTTACTTGCTTACATTGGTTTGTCTTTTTTATTTGATTTTGAAGTTTAATTTGCATTTTATGACTGTTTTAGCTCTTGTTGACATTGGTTTCTCACTGTACCGGAGAATTGTAGTTATGACTGATGACACTCCTCAAGTTTCACTAGCTGCTCATTTCGCTGGAGGTCTTGCAGGAATAACAATTGGATATGTTGTGTTTAGTAACTTTAATAAAAGTTTAATTAGTGATCCTAAATGGTGGGTATGTTTTATTTCATATATTGTTGCCTGCTCTTTTGCTGTGTTATGGAATCTGTTTTTGTCTCCTGTTGGAACAGTATAGTTAGTGTTTTAAGGCTTTAAAGTCTAGAGCATATGATGTTGTACAAACACATTTATTGTGAAAATTAACCTTTTTTATTGTTGTTTTTTGATTTATTGGTTTCTACTAAAATTATGCACTATGTCTTTTTTCACTAGTTGATATTTTTTGTACTCTCCTAGTTCTTTGACTGCGCAAATCTTTTGATATTTTCATGTTTCTTGCACTTTTTACATCGCATGTTTTAAATTCTTTTTTTGCCTATTGGTGCTGACTTTGTTCTAGCATAGCATTTTTTATCCATTGGGCCATAGAGCAGTTTCCAAAGTTTCCTAGTACTCTATAAAAATTTGACATATCTAACATTTAGCTTTAAAACAATGCTTGTTTGTGTCACAACAAAACTTAAAATAAGGAAAGCTTGCTATGCTGTGAGACTGTTGGCCTTTTTTGAAAAAAAAGTTATCTGGGCCATATAAAAAAAAGATTAAGAAACACTGTTCTAGCCTGTGCCCTAATCAATTAACAATGAATACCTTACCCTGTATGAAAAAAATTAGAATACCTTTGAATGTAAAAATATCATATTGTATAGGAATAAAGATGATTGGCCGAAAAAAGCAACATCTTTTGTTTTAAACATTTCAAGTGTGTAGGTGTCACAAAAGTACCATGCTGTTCTGTGTTTTATTAATACTGTATTAGCACTGAAAATTACATAAGCTGTTGCCATAATGTTTAAAATAAAATATGTCACTTTTACCATTTTGGGCCAGTGAGTTTGTACCAAAGACTGCAAATAGATTTGTATGTTTTCTGAATCATAAATCGTATTTCCTATTTTACCAGCCAAATCTGTTTAGTCTGTTGGTTGCAAGCAAACAGGGTTAAAGTTTTCGCATCCTATACATAATAAAACGATTGAGGTGAAAGACAGTAAGTTAGGCTGTGTCACGCCTTTCATACTAATCATGGTTTCCCTTTCTGAAAGAGACCCATATTGTTACCACGTGTGTGTTGCAGACTTATGCATTCGCAACTGACCGGAATGTAATTTATTATCCGTGTATCAATGTCGTTAGGATCGTTCAGCGAACAAGGCTTTACCTACGATCTTCAATCTTTGTTTCTATGTAGTTGATGGTTCTTTTTTTAGAGTATTGGCGTTTCAAATATGCAGTGAAACAAATTCAACCCATTTTAAATGGAGGCGTGCCCGCGGTCTAATCCGGTTTATTGTATTTGACTCTCCATTAATTAAGGTTGCACACCCCTATGGTAAAGGCGTATTAAGAAAGCTTACTGTGCTTTTGTCACTGATGCAACCATAATTATCGTCATTGGTGAAACCGTAAAAATGACCTGTTGTGAGTTTTTTTAAAACCGTTTTTCTTCTGTTTCTGTATGTGCATTTATTTCGTTTGTAACCTATGATTCATGACGAAAAACAGTAGTAGACTATGTACAAAAACCTGAGAAAGTAACGGAGCACACACAAAAGACTAAATGTCGACTGGCTGTTGCTTTCTGCGATTTCTGCGCCTCCGTCTTCTTCGACAACAACATGCGATGCAGCAAACCAAGAACACCAAGCAGAGTAAAACTAGGAGGGCAGAAACAAGGGAAATTACAATTCCTCCTGGCTGTTGCGTCACGCCGAACAGGTCTGAAAAACAGAAACCAGGATGAAATACAAGCCGTTTAGCTACATTAGTGTGCTTAAGAATGAACGACTTTTTACTTGCCGGTTCTGTATTTCAGGTTTTTTGCTTACCTTCATCCTCGCCCACGACGTAAAATGGACCAAGTGTCCGATTAGTTGTAATAGTTTTTACAATGTCGATACTACGCCTTTTCCTTTGCAAAGTTTCATTGCAAATCTGAAAGGAAAATTTTGCATTAACTGAAACACCTCGAAACACTCTGACTACCTAAAAATGAGACAACCGCAATAGCATCAGCTTCAATTCTAACAAGGTCTTATACACACTTACAGGTTCGCAAATCTGTTTCGTTCGATCACAAATATCCACTGAGCAATGAATATAAGTAGCATTGTAGTTGTCAAACTTAAAAACTTGAGTTTTAAAATCAGCTGTTCGGGCTATTCCATTCCTAAACACTTTTATAGAATTTTGCAATATATGTTGCTGAGGACACCTGTAGACAAACAATTTAGGTATATAATCAACATCTCTGAAAAGAATCCCTTTTACAATCAAACTTACCCGCTGTTTATTAACTGAAGGTTTGGCTTGCTTTGCGGTTGTGGTTGAGCTGTACCCCAACATCTTTGTGCTATTACAGTCATTCTCTTGTCTTTTGTCAACAGTGATATCTATGTGCGGCATATTTAAATGATTGTTAACTCCAGGCAGTGTTTAAATAAAAGTGTGGTTTTCCATCTACATACCCGCAAGTACAATGTATCTTTTGTTGTAAACACCGACTTTTTTTGCAAATGATTAAACGTGTTGTCGGTAAATGGCAGCATTTTGATGTCATAAACTCCAGTGCCGTTAAGTTGGTTTAAAACATGTCTCCTGATGATAACACGGATAATTAAATATTCCGTGAGTTTCGTATTTGAAACCGTGAGTTTTAAAAAGACAGTACAACGACTTACTGGGCATTGACAACGTAAACACCTCCTTCGGGTCTTGCGTTGGCGTTTGGAAGGAAATTAGACAAGGGTTGCGACAGATTGTGTCCAGGAACCAATACTGTGCCGTTTGGCAAAACTACGATTGGATCACCAGGAACGTCGGAGCCCGTAATAACATCTAAATTATTTTGTTCCTGCACCCCTGGTGGTTTTACGCCTCCGTACCCAAAGGAATTCGGGGGCAAAGTTGGGGACATTTGCTTTTTTATTGCACCGTCAGCGCCGGTAGCCGCTTTAATACTTCCTTGTGCATTTGTAACGGTCAGGCCATTCGCATCTGTGACAGGAACAAATCTTCCCCCGTTCGGTCCCATGACGATGTTGCCACCTGCGTCGGTTCGGGGAACAATGTAACCATCGACATCGGTTACAAATTCGCCACCCGGTGATACGGTTTGGGCTATTATGCCGCCCCTCTTTAATTGCACCAGGTGGTTAACAGATCCCGGATATACACCATGCTGGTCCGGCTCACCTAGTTGAAAATCGATAAAGCCTGTACCCCTGAAATTCATAAAAATATTAGAACCCTGACAAAGTCAATTGACATGAACTTACTTGTTATCAACCCAAGTATCAAGTGAAAATTGAATATTTTTCGTGGGAAACGCACAGCTCCAAGTAGCGGAGAAAAGATGTCCAGATGCATAAGTGTTGGCAATTACTGACTTGTTGTTATTCAGTACATTGGAGTACACGAAATGTGTTCCATTGTTCTGGAATTACAAAAAGTTGTGGGTGGAATTCTGGATCTTTGTGGATAAATAGAATCAACGATCGATTTTATGTTGGTTTTAACATCAACACGATAATACTAAGTATAGAAAAGTCTGGAATGTGGCGAAGCATTTAAGTCCAAATACTCTCTTAAGATTTAACTTTCAATGCTTGCATTCAACAAATAGCGTTAACAAATAAATAATTTTGGCTGCAAATGCAACTATGGCAATTATGTTCGTTTAAAAAAATATTGCAATGTAAAGGTATTTTACCATCTATAAAGCAAAAACAAGTCCCGATTACAGCTTATTTCTAAGTATTGCAGAATATGCCACCCTAGTAGGACATGGTATAGGTACTGTGGGCAATTACTCATTACTCGACAGGGGATTAATTACAATTTTGTGACTCCCACCATGTATGCAAGCTTCTAGTTTGTCACCTTGTTTAATTACTGAGAAAATTTTGAGCAGCTATTAGACCGCGTTTTTGGGGGGAGGCCGTTCGCGAATGATTCTCGTTTTCGGGATAATGTGAGAGCCTGCTACAATCTATTAAGTAATGGATGATCCTGTACAAAACGGATGTTGACCCCTGTTTCACTGCAGCAAGTTCCCCTATAGTTACGCACATCCCAAAGTACGTCTTGTTTTTACCAAGATGTGCATAAATAACGGATATCGCGTGATAGGTTAACTCACCTTCATCCTGTTTTTGCAATTGCTCAAATCGTTTCTTATCGAGTAAACCCACGTTCGGTTGCCGTTGTTATTATTTTCAGTTCCACCGCAACTGGTGTCCAACAGTGTCATTGGACCGTAATTTTTAATAACCCACTCGTCCACAGCAACTTGCATCAAACTCGAGTCACAAGTGATATGAAAACTTGACGTAGCATTCGCGGAAACTAAATTAAAAAAGTTAAACTTTAGAAATGTCAAACTTTAGAACAAACAGAAACAAAGATGCGGCACGTACTTCTGCAGTGGTTCAATCCGTCGCCTACAAAATACCTTTTACATTCACATTTGTAGTGTCCAATCATGTTGATACAATTTGCATTCAAATGGCATAAGTTGTGGTTGGTTCTGCATTCATCAATGTCTGAAAAACAACACCTATGCAGTAACTTTTACCGAAATCATTTGGTAATTATAAATTTTCTGCGGTTCTGATAAATTGTAACGAAACTGCAAGAGCGTTCTGCTGCGGCTTATGCTAATTCCGCTTACCTACACATGTTCTTGTTGCAACATCGAAATGATACCCCTTTTCGCACAAACAGGCGTAAGTTCGGTCATGATTGATACAGCGTCCACCAATGCACATGGTTGCATTTAAACACTCGTTAATGTCTTCGCAAGTGTTTCTGTGTGGAAAAGAAACGAAAAATAGCGTAGATATGGTATTAAAATGTGACTTGCTTGCAACGTGGCTGGAATTCATTGGTTTTTAACGTCAAGACCATATAGAACCGCCCACATTCGCACTATCCCTCAATGACTACAAACCACTTTAGTAGTTGACATGGCAATATACTTATTTGCGTCTCACTGTTTTTTATTGGTAATAATATTACCGTGTTTGGCTATTTTGGTCAGGCCGAAGTTCCTGATCATTCTATTTATCAATTGTTACTTACTTTGAGGGACTTAATTGAGTTCCAGATGAGCATTGACACGAATATGAACCTAAGGAATTGGTGCACCATCCAAGACCGCACGGCTTTTTTGTACATTCATCCACATCTATTTGTATATGCAAGTTACCGTATATATTTTTCAAACCAAAATGTAACAGAAATGTGTTTTGGATTACCGTAAAAATACATGTAAACAAAATTCGTGATAAAAATCAGTAGTTACCGTATAAGTTTAATACGTACCAATGCATTTTCCTAAGTCAGATATCTGGTATCCTGCTTCACAACTGCCACCAGCTGTTGTTTGGGATTCATTGCCGATGCTGTCGTTAGTATTTCCTGCAGGCAATGAACTTACATCCGCATCATTGGTGATGTTATTGGACCCTGGGACTGGGATAAACACATAAACATAAACGTGTTTTCAACCACGTTACTATCTCAACATCCATGAGTATTAAAATTGATTGCCGCGTATTAAAAAAACATAGATATTTGTTACCTGATTCTTGGCATATTGGGAAAATTTTGTACGACACACAACTTTCGACTATCCACTGCAAATTTTGACTTCCAGACATAACGGCACATTCTTTGGTAAGATCAGCTACTGGGTTTCCCTTCGCCCAGTTTTGTTTTCGTCCTGTTAGTGCCACAGTGTTCTGTGAATCTACCCACGTGTATGCGTCCGGATTGCCTGAATTTAAAACCGTAAAACGTTTTAGTCACATTTATTTTGCAGTTCTATATCCTGGTGATTTGTTTTTTACTTTTTCGCGCCAATAACTTAACTATTTGTTTGAATAAAAACGGTGCACAATGTTTGATGAAAGTATGCTACACAATGTTTAATGCAACGAAAAGAGCAAAATTAAGTGTTTTCTCACATACCGATTCAAAACTGTAACAATCTTCGCCCAATCACTTACTTGCTTTGTCCATATTAAGCCAGAATTTGTCTTCGGTCCAATTAGCGTAGTTTCTTCGAATGGCACGGTTTACCTTTTGTATCTGGAGGCGAGTTTTTATCTCGGCTAAACTTTTGTTAAGTGAAGTACAAAGTTGAAGAGCGAGCATGAAGTTTGGTGCAGTTTCGTTCAATATCAGATAGTTTGTTGCACCAACCGTAACTAGACAAATATGTTTTCAAGTTGTGTAAAATGAATTACTGTGTAATGAAAACATAATACGATTTCCAAAGTATTACATACCTACAATTTGTTGTCGTTGCACTGGTGTTGCTAAAAAATACAAAACGTGTTAAAACCAAAATGGTCTTACGCCAACACAAGCGGCGTTGTAAAAAAATAATTTTAGCATAAATCAGTAACAGGAAACAGGAGAATTAAGATGATAAATTAAATTATAGCCTGTATATAAAATTGCTGCCTTATTGCTACAAGTATTTACTATATTCCAGATTTTCATAAGTTTCAATCGGAGGACTTCCATCAAAATTTGAACCACACGAAACGGATGGCTGATTTGTAGAATGCACGTTCCTGGATAAAACGACTGGGTTACAGTAAAACTGTAATTGATCGAATAGTTTTTCAACAATTTTAAACAACACAAAACACTGCTGATTATACCTGTAAAGGGACTCCAGTTGTATATAACACTGGCTTGAACGGATTCCAAAATATTTGGAGTTTTCAGCTTTTGCTGCTGCAAAACATCCTTTTGCATCGTTTAGAGNAGTCAAGTTTCAAATTGTTTAATAATTTCAGCTGCTGGCTTTCCGTCATGGATGGATTTAGCAACAAGGATGGGTAGCACGACCATCTCCAAACCAGAAATCAATTTTCCCTTTGCATTTGGCATCAGACCACCAAGGCCCCACCCATATTCCACCGTCTCAAACATTCCACGAGCTATACCACCAAGCGACTTTAGATTGGACTTTGTCAGTCAGATTATTGGCGGGTCAAAATTGGAAAGCAACAAATTGTCCTGTTTGACAACAACGGACTCCGGCCGAATTGCAGATCGACCCTGCTTGGATGCGCAAACGGCTGCTAAATCATCATCTACTGCAGTCATGGTAACTTTAGTTTTCGTTTTGCAACGTTTTTATAACCATAATCAATGTTGACATTTGCTTGCTTAGCTTCTACATTCCTGCAAATTTCTTCTTATTGTTTAGACCCATCCGCTGTTGCAAACACCATCGCCGTTTGGCTTAATGTCAAACACCTTTCATTTTCATGGAACTGAACCTGCAGGAAATTTAACTCAAATTTCTTCCCTGAAGCCGAAACCTTCGTTTGATACAAGTAATCGCAAATTTGAAGAATCCAATTTAGGTGTGTAGATTTGTTTACATGATGCACAAAGATTGCACTTTTCTGTTAAGGAACGGATCTAGCATTCGTTGAATGTTTTACACAAAAAACCTTACTGTGAATTGTACCTTTCCTTCATTGTAAATGTAAAGGAAAAGACGGGAAGAAAACACATTGGCAACGCTATTGATGTTTTGATTACCACTGCGTGTAGTTTTTCAACTATATTCAAAAGTACCAAACATAAATGTATAAAACCAAGTACCTAGTGAAAAATGTTAGGTAGCAATTTGTATTTTTCACCAGCTGTTTAACCATTTTATATGCGTCAAAAAAGTTCTTTCGACTGTGCTAGCTGCTATTTTACGAAAATATAAAACCCTTCATCGCACGGATGTCTTACAATAAAATCAATGGCGCGGTCACAATTANCACAAAGATTGCACTTTTCTGTTAAGGAACGGGTCTAGCATTCGTTGAATGTTTTACAAAAAAAACCTTACTGTGAATTTTACCTTTCCTTCATTGTACATGCAAAGGAAAAGACCGGAAGAAAACGCATTGGCAACAATATTGATGTTTTCATTACCACTGCGTGTAGTTTTTCAACTATATTCAAAAGTACCAAGCATAAATGTATAAAACCAAGAACCTAGTGAAAAATGTTAGGTAGCAATTTGTATTTTTCACCAGTTGTTTAACCATTTTATATGCGTCAAAAAAGTTCTTTCGACTGTGCTAGCTGCTATTTTACAAAAATATAAAACCCTTCATCGCACGGATGTCTAACAATAAAATCAATGGCGCGGTCACAATTATTCACATGAACCGATGGCGAATTATTGGTGGTTCTTGTGATATAATTTAATCAGGCGTCGTTCGTTTCCTCTCATTCTTTTCACAAGTTGTAGATGAATGCACAGCAATAGATAATTGCACAATTCTTTTTCAATGTGCATTCATTACCTACGTAGATCGTGCCAATAAAACTTTTCAAGCATGTTTTGCCGAACGTATGCCGGAAATTACCAAGCTGATGTAATTTATTACGAAAGATAGAACTTTGAAAATCAGATTATCTGCGGACAGGTGGTTGTTTAAAGGAATGTAGCCCATCACCGATGCCCAGCCACAAATGCAGTGGTCTTCACAAGAGCGTGTGCGTTTATTTTACTTTATCCCTGATGGGCGACACAAAGTTGTTAGTGTCTGCTTTCAAGCTTACTGCCCTATTGCAATTCCGTTGGATTATTTTATTTTCGGTTTGAGGTAGCTAGTGACTTCATTTGATTGAACTCATTAGGTTTCACAGGTTGGAAGAATACTACTTTAGTTTCTTTCTCGTGGAAACACAAGATCAGATAATCACGCTGTTATTGCCGAAGTTTTAGTGTGTACAACCCGGTATTTTGATAAAATGGGCGTTTCTCAGTTCTACTATGACGTCACCACTAATCGCATACTTGAAAACGGACATTATTTTTATTCTTTTTGCATCGGCTCAACGACGCCGAAAGTGCTAAATAAAGAAACAATGGCGGTTGGTGGTGTCGCTGGCACTGTTTCTGCTAATGCGTTGGGTCCTTGCGCGGAAAGCGAGACAGGGTCATACTTCTCCCACCCAAGGTCAGCGACGAACGGCGTCAGACACAGTGGATGTAGTGTCTACAGGGCGGGCGCGTCAGCAAAAATGTGACGAGCTCTCGAGTTCGCACCCCTCGTACAAAAATAAGCGCGGCGAAAGGGAAGGGAAGTTGTGCCGTGAAGACACTTAGCAACCACATGCGTGCTGTCTGTACCAAAACAACAACAGAAAAATGAAACAAAAAGCCACACGCGACCGTGGGAAAACCAACTTTTATTGGCAGTTGCACTGTTTTTCACAACAAGTCATGGAGTAGATGATGGGCGTGTGCCATTTACATGTAGGGCACATTTAAAGGCTAAAAAATTGGTCCGCTGCTACATCATACTTCCAATCAAAAGTGATTTAATTACTAGCGAGAAAATTGTATTAACACCTCTATTTAATAATAGCCATGTAAACAACTGAAATATTAGTACAAAAGAAATTGGTTTTGGGCGCACTTAGGTGTGAGTTTGTTAGTGACCAAAAGTTGAAATATTACAGATTAAGTAGGCACAAAACGGATAACCTTAATAATACTGCGACAACTTGTGCTAAATGTGAATTCATGAATCTGAACCATCATTAGAGTACACATAAACAAACGAGGATTGAACGAAATCCACCTACATTCTAAAAGAAGCAAACAAAAACACAAGCTTTGCTGAAAAAGAAATGGTAATAGCGTAAAATAAGCGATCGCCGGGCGGCATGCAAGTTTGTGTATTGCGACAGTAACATTTTGCCAATCCGGACACACAGCAATTAAAAACATATGGGCGCTGGCTGAGTTACAAAGGCAAAAAAATCGAATTCAGTTCTAGGTCAAAGAAACGAAATGGCGCCATAATCTCATACACAACTTTTCGGATGACAACGGCGATAACATAAAGCATTATCACAAACCAACAATGCCACGTGCAACAAAGTAAAATAGTTGAACGTGATTGGATCAAAATCATTTTGGGGTCAGTCGGAGTAAACTTGCCATGACGTCTGATGCTGTAATATTCGTTGGCTAACAGCTTTGTCGGTTTTCACGTTTTGAGATCGTTTAGCTTTGTGTGTGGGAAGATTTTGGTTGAACCGACGTCGCTCGAAAAATCCAAACTAAAATTGAAAAAACGCTGTAATCGGAAAAAGGAAGATACCAAAAACACACGTTGAAAACCATTAAGAAAAGTACAGCTGCAAATTAGAGGTCTACACCCACACACCTAAATCGTAGAATTGTATGTTTAAAAAACAATTAAACAAAACTTGAATTGTAAAAATACAATTATGTTATAAATGCTGTTTGTTAGTGCACGCACGCACGCACCAAATGCAAAGTGGAGTCATGCAGTGCTTGTTTGTGGGCACAGTCACATAATAAAGCTCCAAACGAAACGACTAACACTCGCCACAGTTTTGTGCAAGTTATAGTAAATTAGGGAGTTAATTACGTTGCAATTCGTGATAGAACACACAAAAATGTAATAATTACCAAGAACATATGCACACATGTCAAGTGGAAATTAATAGTTCATAGGATCTGATTGCTCATCGGCTTTCTTCGATGCTTGCTTGTGTCGACGTGCTTTATGGTAATCCCCGAAATCACGCCGTCGTTTGAAGAAACCACACTAATTGCGNCTGCTAATGCGTTGGGTCCTTGCGCGGAAAGCGAGACAGGGTCATACTTCTCCCACCCAAGGTCAGCGACGAACGGCGTCAGACACAGTGGATGTAGTGTCTACAGGGCGGGCGCGTCAGCAAAAATGTGACGAGCTCTCGAGTTCGCACCCTTCGTACAAAAATAAGCGCGGCGAAAGGGAAGGGAAGTTGTGCCGTGAAGACACTTAGCAACCACATGCGTGCTGTCTGTACCAAAACAACAACAGAAAAATGAAACAAAAAGCCACACGCGACCGTGGGAAAACCAACTTTTATTGGCAGTTGCACTGTTTTTCACAACAAGTCATGGAGTAGATGATGGGCGTGTGCCATTTACATGTAGGGCACATTTAAAGGCTAAAAAATTGGTCCGCTGCTACATCATACTTCCAATCAAAAGTGATTTAATTACTAGCGAGAAAATTGTATTAACACCTCTATTTAATAATAGCCATGTAAACAACTGAAATATTAGTACAAAAGAAATTGGTTTTGGGCGCACTTAGGTGTGAGTTTGTTAGTGACCAAAAGTTGAAATATTACAGATTAAGTAGGCACAAAACGGATAACCTTAATAATACTGCGACAACTTGTGCTAAATGTGAATTCATGAATCTGAACCATCATTAGAGTACACATAAACAAACGAGGATTGAACGAAATCCACCTACATTCTAAAAGAAGCAAACAAAAACACAAGCTTTGCTGAAAAAGAAATGGTAATAGCGTAAAATAAGCGATCGCCGGGCGGCATGCAAGTTTGTGTATTGCGACAGTAACATTTTGCCAATCCGGACACACAGCAATTAAAAACATATGGGCGCTGGCTGAGTTACAAAGGCAAAAAAATCGAATTCAGTTCTAGGTCAAAGAAACGAAATGGCGCCATAATCTCATACACAACTTTTCGGATGACAACGGCGATAACATAAAGCATTATCACAAACCAACAATGCCACGTGCAACAAAGTAAAATAGTTGAACGTGATTGGATCAAAATCATTTTGGGGTCAGTCGGAGTAAACTTGCCATGACGTCTGATGCTGTAATATTCGTTGGCTAACAGCTTTGTCGGTTTTCACGTTTTGAGATCGTTTAGCTTTGTGTGTGGGAAGATTTTGGTTGAACCGACGTCGCTCGAAAAATCCAAACTAAAATTGAAAAAACGCTGTAATCGGAAAAAGGAAGATACCAAAAACACACGTTGAAAAACCAAGAAAAGTACAGCTGCAAATTAGAGGTCTACACCCACACACCTAACTCGTAGAATGGTATGTTTAAAAAACAATTAAACAAAACTTGATTTGTAGAAATACAATTATGTTATAAATGCTGTTTTGTTAGTGCACGCACGCTCGCACTAAATGCAAAGTGGAGTCATGCAGTGCTTGTTTGTGGGCACAGTCACATAATAAAGCTCCAAACGAAACGACTAACACTCGCCACAGTTTTGTGCAAGTTTAGTAAATTAGGGAGTTAATTACGTTGCAATTCGTGATAGAACACACAAAAATGTAATAATTACCAAGAACATATGCACACATGTCAAGTGGAAATTAATAGTTCATAGGATCTGATTGCTCATCGGCTTTCTTCGATGCTTGCTTGTGTCGACGTGCTTTATGGTAATCCCCGAAATCACGCCGTCGTTTGAAGAAACCACACTAATTGCGTTACAAAACAGGCATTACTCAGTCAGCATGCAACTCTTGTGAACAATACAAAAAAGGAACAAAAAGAATTTAAATGCAATAAGCTTATAGTGCCCAATTTCATGCACTGATATTTTATCAACATTTATTATTGTTGTACATTTTTAGAAACAAGTCTTTTATGTGCCCAAAATTCGTGCGGAGGTTTTTACAAGCAAAAATGGTTTTTAGCCAATACTGAAAGTTAAAACATATACCAAACACTTACCCGCCACAACACAAGAACTATTATAACAAGCAGAATGACTCCAGCTAAGGTTGCAACAGCAATCACCAACAACCCAACCTCCTGATCTGCAGGTATAACCTAAAAATATATTTTTAAATGTAACATTGTTGCTATGCTACAAATGCTTATGATTTTACAAAAGTGACTTTCACCTGCTCAGAAAGAATGCTTGTGGAGACTTGATAAGACAAGACAGAGGATTGTGCATACAAAATATTGCCACGATCAACAGCAACGGTTGCTTCGGAATACACTCTAATTTCGGCAACACCATAGTATTCCTTAATAACATAACACAAAAATTTCTGTTGTTAAAACTGTGTTAAAAAGCAAGTTCATGATCTTTTTAGTATCTGGCCTATAGAAACTTCAGTGACAAGTAAGTTTCATCAATATATCACTGAAGTCCATAGTGGGCATAATATCAAATAGGAAACAGCCTTTTTATACATTTTTGTGCAGCGAGGCAAGGATGAAAAAATGTATGCAAGGGAAGGATCCATGACAGCAGCATATCTAGGGCTAATGTTCTACTAATTAGGTTTTAAAGGCATGGTGCTGCCAGTAGTGCACAACAATTTATAGTTTAAGAGTCGCCAAGAGGCAAGGGTTTTCAAACAGATACTAGATTTTTTAGTCTATATTATATCAGAAACTGTAGAAATATGCTTGTGAAGGCTTTAGTTTGCCCTTGAGTTACATAGCTATGTTAAAAAACTTTTAAAAGGAACCAACCAACAGTTTAAATGACACTTACCTCTAAAAATGTACTGTTCCACACAACAGCATTTAACTTTATGAACACTTCTTTTGAGGTTTTCAATGTTCCAAGCGAACATGTAAAATGAACACATTTGGCTAAACCAGAACATTTCTGACAAAAAAAAATGTTAAAGAATAAGTTGGGAAAATGAAGCATAAATTGAAGCAACAACACATACTAGGCTTTCGCTTGTTGAAACAGTTTTTGTGGTTCCAACACTGCTAACCTCCGGTGCACTGTCTGATGCTGGTAAAAGTAAAAAAAGGGTGTAAGACAAATAAACATATTGAACGATGTGTCCGAAAAACAAAAATAAAACTGCAAAATGTTGCAAACCATGCATGATACTATATATGTAGGTTATATACCATTGTAAGTAAAATATTGGTAAAAAAATAAAATGGTATGATAGAGATCCAGTACAATACAGACAGCCAGCTAAAAGTTGTTTTGTTTGCTTTACTATCTTCTACCTAAAACTGTAGAAATGACCTGGTTAAACTAGAAGGGTGACTTTTCATACACTTTATTACCCAATTACAAAGTATATGCATATATATATGTATATATACAGCACAATATTTTACACTAGGTCCCACAGGTACTAAAGCTTTTATTTCATGGCCGTATCTGCAGGCAGAAAAGTGGCGGATTCGACAAACAAAATTGTAGATTAATTGTAGGAGACTGTTAAGATATGGGCAAGCCCGTGAACTGCCTAGAATGCAGGGTTAACAATTTGTGCACCACAATGGCATATTATACAAACTGTACAAATTTCATCTAATTCAGACATATTAGGGGGACTTTTCAGACAATTTAGACATTGTTCGCTTAAATAGGTGATTCCTTGACCAACACAAACAAATCTTTATTGTGAATTGGTAATTTTTCAAGTCAAACTTGTTGTTGTTCTTGAATTAAAAATGTAATAACCACTAGATGTTATTTTGTTTATTTAGTTATTTTTTAGCTATTTTAAGTCTTAAAGGTGGGCCCAAAAAGAGGGAAAATTGACTAGTATGATGCAACATTGAAATGCTTTTTTGTATATGGCCAGCACAATCATTTAGGCAAAATGCTTAAACAGAAAGTGAAACTAACTGACCATCAACCTCCCGCTTCCTTCTTTCAGGTGAGTTTGCTGCAAGTGGGTTTAACTTAAGGTTCAATGGATTAGTTTCTTGTTCAGGGACATAACATACTGTGTCATTTGTTTTACCAGGACCAGACACCTACAAAAAAGAAAACATGTCTTATGCTTAAAATAAAAACAACATGCCTATTAAAATTAATATATCACCTCTGTGTTCAGCAAATAAAATAACCACTTTCCATTGTGTATAAGTTGTGGCCAACTAATATTAACATACACATCAGCAACTTCACTTGACCCCAAGTTTTCGATCTCATAAGTGTGTCCAATGTAAAGGCCTGTCAAAAACATGTTTTACATTTATTACGAAGATTGAAGTTCCTTTGTAGTCAAGGAAAAGTTTAACAAACCAGCATCCTCTGGGCGTTCAACAGCTGATTCACCAACAACCTTGCCACCAAATTCCACCTGGTCTACTGAAGGAAAACCTGCGATATTAATTTGAGCTTGCACTTTTACTGAGACCCGATGAGCAGTTACTTCGTCCAACTTTGGTTGTGTACTTGACCTGTGACAATAAACAACTAAAAAAATGGCCTTTCAAATGGTAATCCATTTCAAACACTGCAACCCAAGAGGAATGTATATTCACTATGTGGTTTACACTGTTACCCTAGAATATGTGGTTTACACTGTTTTTGCAGGCAGAAAAGCATGAGTCCCCAAACACTCATTGCAGTTGATCAGAAGTTTTGCTAGTTTATGCAATTTAAACATTCTTTTTATATTTTGACTAACTTGGGTAGCTTGGTGACTGCTGAAGTTTTAAGGCATACCAGAGCACATAGTGTTAATTTCATCCTTAATACCTTATTTACAATCACATATTCTGTGTCAATCAAGCAATTTTGAAAATTCCTTGTTCTTATCGATGAGTTTAACATCAGGAAAATATTGAGATTTGACTAAATCTGTGGCTAAAATCAGGTAATAGGAACTGACATCTTAAAATGAATTCGAACAAGTGCAATTTGTCTCTAATTTATGTTAAAGCAAGTGGTTTTTACACATGCAACAGAGCCGATACAACTGCATTTGTTTCTGTTTAACTAATCACCAGCTGCATGTTTAATGTGAAAATAAAAATATTAACAGGTAACGGGTGCCGCCACTGTGTTGGATTTTCTGTAGCATTTGGAAAATTTAGATACATCATTGATCGTGCAACTAGTTCTATTTGTACATTTGTGGTTGCATCAGGGTGCCCTACACATCTATCATGTGAAAATTTGAACAACTCCTGCTTGACCAAAACATGGGAACAAACTCATTTTAGACAGAAAAAACAGAGTAAAAACAATATGTGTCCCCTTCATGGAAGGAGACCCGAAATTATCTAGATTTTACAAATATTCCTTCTACCCCAAATAGACTTACGTGAAAATTTGTGTAAAGACAGTGAACTCATTAACATTATATAGCTTTTCATTATTTCCCAAGCGAACGATCATTTCAAGCATGCTGTTGGTGCGAAAAGGATTGCCAAGATAGCAGA
The DNA here is from genome assembly GCA_008931825.1 of Phallusia fumigata. Classification (NCBI taxonomy): domain Eukaryota; kingdom Metazoa; phylum Chordata; class Ascidiacea; order Phlebobranchia; family Ascidiidae; genus Phallusia; species Phallusia fumigata. The sequence goes on along the minus strand of QXVZ01009335.1, from coordinate 1,284 downwards.
TAACGAGTGATTTATTCGAAGTATCAGTTGTGCAAGAAACAGTTGCTGCCTAAACAAGCAAATTAACAAGTTAACAAACAGTTTTAACACACTGGGAAAAATTTTACATACCGAAGCATTGATTTGGACAAACCCAACGTATTGCAAAACGGGAGGAAGTGTTATCTTCAGTTTAGCTTGATGTGCATCTTCCGCATTTTTATTGGTAATATTTATTCGCAAACCAATTTCTTTCTCCAAGCCAATTAACAGCAATGGTTGTCCACTTGGTCCTGTATTACTGGTAAGGTATAAAAATAGCCTATTAGGGTTTTATTTGTCAAACAAGAAACATCTATTGTGGGCATCACAAAATCATATTGTAAGTCTCCACCGAGTACATGCATATTGATTATACTTCATTTAAATTTAATATTTTTTCATCAAATGCTGGTGAAGCTAACAGGTCGCTCGTGTAGTCTCAACTAGTCAATAATGTCTAATTTTGTGTTAGTTTTAAATTTCCGTTTTCCTGAAAAGGAGAAAATACATGCATCAACTGGTTGGTTACATATGCTTTGGTGCTTCTTTCAGGTGGGCCCGCACAACTTGAAAGGAGAAAAGTTAAAATATTGTTGTAAGAGGATCTCATATTTGTTATTGTAAATATGACATTATTACTGACCAGTCGATCATGCATTACCAAAAAATTTCTTTCATCCTATGTGGTGACATGTCAGCCACTTCTGATCTAATGTATTTGTAGCTTTTGTAGTGTGTTCTTCATGTCACTATTTCACATACAATAAGGCCCCTTCAATGATATTTTCCGCATCCATTTATATTTATCACATTGTATATATTTTCAATACCCACCAAAAGTTTAAAAAGATTTTATTTTCGCAGAAACAATTTAGTTATAAAAGCCTAGAGACATGCTGTAGCCCATTTCGGTAGTACCACTATCCAAAATCACAACCCTCTACTACCAGAAAGTGCTTTATACCTCAAGTTCTCCCACACATCATCTTTCGACTTTACAACATATTGAGCACCCATCTGAAGATTGCTGCTACAGATTTCGTCAGGTCCACATTCTTTGGAAATGTTCACCTAAATAGTGATTGTAAAAAAAACTTTAAACCACACCAACATGTTTTAAAACAATTGTAAATGCTTGTGATGGATCCCATAGCCTATTTAGTAAAACAAGGGTTTGGCAAAGGATACGCTATAGTATCCAGCTAATTTTTTACTTCTTTGCCCATACATTGGTGCGCCACTATTTTGTTCGGGAGATAAATT
>QXVZ01009324.1:0-16253 GCA_008931825.1 Phallusia fumigata | reverse complement strand
ATGTGACGACGCGATGTAGTAGTGGGACAGTGGTTGCGTCATATCCATATGAACCTCCTAGGAAGGAAGGTCGGCAAAGGTTTACCAATGGGCACAGCCGAATGTGTGTTGACCCACTTTTACGTGACGGAATGTTTTAATCGGGTCGTAAGCATCAACAACTTAGCGCAAGCGTAAACGCGACCTTACCTTTCGGTGTTTGTGGGTAAATACGTCACCCAGAGGAGACAGCAGCATATATGTGAAGCCGTAGATTGACATTTTTTCCTCGTTTTTAAAATCTTGGTCTGGCTCGAAGTCGGTGATTAGGCGTAGCGCGTCGTCGACACTCACATCCTGGTCGTCTTGATCCTCGCGGAAGAATCTGACAAGCTCCTGTCAAATGTTTGACGACCGGTTACTGATCGTGTGTCATCATTGCACCGTGCTTTTCGCGACACACAGAGTTCAAGTTTCAAGTGGCTAATGATAGAGGAGTTGCGGGAAATTTAGGTCTAGCCGTAATAATNGTGGCTAATGATAGAGGAGTTGCGGGAAATTTAGGTCTAGCCGTAATAATAAGACTACCTCCCAAAGTTGAACAATGAGTTGAAGCACCTGAATCACCTGAGCGGCCTCTTGGAAAAGTTTTGTGAATCTTTAATTTCTGCCATCATAATGGCTGGCCAAATTGCTACAGTACCGAAGCAGGGTAATGTTGCTGTGCCGATATTCATGCTACAACTCGTTTTTTACACAAAAACGTCACGGATTTGGTAGGTATTTGCTGATCCTGTGATATTACCTCGTTCCAACGCATTTATGTGACGCATAAACAGTTAAGTCAGTGCCAAAAATAAGATTCAAATGTNTTGGAAATTGTTAAAAATGCGACTTGGTCACACGAGTATTTAGTTAATCTGGACACCCCGGTTCTATCACAAGAAATGTTTGTCTGGACTTGGTAAAGAATTTGTAATGTTCGACAAAAAAAAATGTTTTTTTTTTTACTACTTTTTAACGTTTGACCGTTTTTTTATTACGCTTGTCGTCAGTTTAGTTAGTAGTGAAATTTTCGTGACAAAATTTCCCTCAGTCAAATTTTCAACGGTTCAAAAGCCCAACAATTACTAGACGTGGTCTTCGAAAACCACCAAACTTTTTTCCAGGTACCAATTTTGCGATGAGCGAACTTTGGCTCAAACCAGACGATTAGATCTTAAAACTGTGTTCTGCATTTGATGTGCAGCGAAGCTTCTAGGATGCCGAAGCCACGCCTTATTTAAGCACCCACTTACCTTATATAGCACTCTACACTAGATTTGCCAAAAAGCTGGTCTTCAGCTAGGTAAGTGTTATGTGACGACGCGATGTAGTAGTGGGACAGCGGTTGCGTCATATCCATATGAACCTGCAAGGAAGGAATGTCGGCAAAGGTTAACCACCAATGGACACAGCCGAATGTGTGTTGACCCACTTTTACGTGACGGAATGTTTTAATCGGGTCGTAAGCATCAACAACTTAGCGCAAGCGTAAACGCGACCTTACCTTTCGGTGTTTGTGGGTAAATACGTCACCCAGAGGAGACAGCAGCATATATGTGAAGCCGTAGATTGACATTTTTTCCTCGTTTTTAAAATCTTGGTCTGGCTCGAAGTCGGTGATTAGGCGTAGCGCGTCGTCGACGCTCACATCCTGGTCGTCTTGATCCTCGCGGAAGAATCTGACAAGCTCCTGTCAAATGTTTGACGACCGGTTACTGATCGTGTGTCATCATTGCACCGTGCTTTTCGCGACACACAGAGTTCAAGTTTCAAGTGGCTAATGATAGAGGAGTTGCGGGAAATTTAGGTCTAGCCGTAATAATAAGACTACCTCCCAAAGTTGAACAATGAGTTGAAGCACCTGAATCACCTGAGCGGCCTCTTGGAAAAGTTTTGTGAATCTTTAATTTCTGCCATCATAATGGCTGGCCAAATTGCTACAGTACCGAAGCAGGGTAATGTTGCTGTGCCGATATTCATGCTACAACTCGTTTTTTACACAAAAACGTCACGGATTTGGTAGGTATTTGCTGATCCTGTGATATTACCTCGTTCCAACGCATTTATGTGACGCATAAACAGTTAAGTCAGTGCCAAAAATAAGATTCAAATGTCTTTTCCGTGTTTCGACGCCTCAAAGTATAAAAAGGCTGGTCACTGACAACTGGTTGCCACATTACGTAATGGTGGTTTTGGTCTGTTTTGCGTGATAAGGCGTAACTTGGTTCACTGCAAGACCTACAGAAAGGTCAAGGCGAGCCCATTACATGGGGATATAGGCGACGTGTTCGCGCCACGTTTTTTGAATCATGGTTTGACACAGCGGCGCTTAGCGGAAGGGCGCGAGGGCGTAACACTAATATCTGCCAAAGCGTGCCTGTTACCGTTCACGCGTTTTTGCGCACCAAACCCATGTGTGCCAGGTAGAGCACAAATTTGAAGGGCAATGGGGAGCCTGTGTGATTTTTAGGATATTTTGTTGTTGTGTACCAAATTGTCGCAAAGTTTTTGAATAAATGAAAAGGTGGTATTGTATTTTTTAAGAAGTTGCGACCACCTAAAAACGAAACATTCTGTTTTGTTAAATATGACACACAGAAAACAGCAGTCATTCAAATCCTTTTCCATCGATACGCGATCACAGTTTCAACCAGGGGAGTGTTCTGGGGTTTCTGAGCCAAATCACCGACGAAAAAACCTGATCGGTTTCGTGCTGAAAATTGTCCCTGGTTCGAACCTTTTTACAAAACACGATTTTTAACAAGAGTAGTCTATGTCCGTCGTTACTCATGTACTCCTGACGACCGACCTCGACCCTAATGAGCACGATGCCTTTTGATCGAAAGGTTAAATTTTGTAATGAAGCGTGCCATCGTCCCGTGAGGTTTGATTTAGTGTGACGCAACAGTCTGTTTCGTTGACGGCGGTCTGTCACTCGCAACGTCAGCGGCCAAAAACTTGCCTTCATATGCGCGCGCGCCATTCCGCCATGAGATTATGTCACCGGCGGGAAAGCAGACGTATGATGCCCGGCGAAATATGTTTTTCGATCTCGACGATGATTCACTTGCCGAAGCTGTTTGGCATTTGCTGCACAGTGCTGCAACCTCTAAGAACTACAAGCTTTCCTCGCTGATGGCAAAGCGCAACCGATCCGTGAGTGTGATAAAGGAAAAGCGGCTTTTTGCATCTTCTCACTTGTCTGTTTGTTTGAATAATTTTATCAACAAAACAAAGGTTAGGTAATTTGCATACAGGACCCCGCTGGAAAGGATTGATATTCAAACATGTTTCTCCCTACCGTAATCTAAAAGCTGCCAGAGTGAGTTATTAAAAGGCGATTAAACCAAATTTCGGCGTACGCACTTTGATTTTTTGTCATTGGGCGCATTACTTCAAGCATACACGAATAAGCCATCTTTATTTTTTTCAATGCAGGCAGTATTCTGTTGTTTTTTAAACATCAGGTTAAATGTGTGTTTCCAACTTAGCTTTGAAACGGTTAGAACTATTATATTGTGTTGTTTAGACGAAAACTGCTGTTAAACTACAACCTATCGGCCCACCAATGAACGAAAAGGTCAGGTTGCCACGTGCGTTTTTTTATAAGTATGAATAAAAATTTTTGCCGTGCAATGTTTTTACTTGGCCCAGTGGCGTTTCTATTGTCTTTTAAAACTGGTATTTTCTGCACTTGACAAACTTACAACAACGAACGAAAGTGTGTGGGAAAGACAAAAATACCAACCGTTCGAAGTGTATGAATGTAAAATAAACCAGCGGACTCTGACCAGTGCCGTGACCTATTAACCATGACAGACGACTTTGTGATCGAGTTTTTTTAATGGTTCGGAGCCCCATTTGCAGCTCACTCCGTGCAAGGCAAACTTGCAGGCTCTTCGCGTGTTTTTTGATTTTTCTTACTGTTCAACGAAGTATTATTTCATAAACACCAGCCGGTAATATTCAGGTCAGGTCAGTAATCGGTTCCGGCGTCCGATAAAGGTCGGCTACGTCGTCCTGATCGATGTTGCGTTCATTTTCAGGCGTCCTTATTAGCAGTGAGTCACGTATTTATCGGCTCGTCTATGAATGATTAATGACCACGGCAAAACTAATGCCTGATTCATAAATTTAAGGCAACAAAAAGATTCAGTGACCTTTGTAGCGGCTCCCGCCAACAGATCGGCTTCAGCAAAGCGACCGCCGGAAATCGATTGACGCATAGACTGTCATGGCGTTCATCAGCAACTTTCATACAGTAGCGTCTGTGCACCATTACCCTCCCAAAAGTTGTCAGCGGTGTGGTTTTCCACCTTTCCCTCACGTTAATGCTGAACAACGTGATTAACACAAATGAACTTTCGCTGCTTTTTGCCCACCTGGCATCCCAAGCAAATGTGTGAAAGTGAAAAATTGCAACATGTCCCTGCGTTTATGTGCCACTGATCCGTTGTGTTAGTGGTTAAAATACAAATATATGAAACAAACGCATTCCCGAAAACAATTACGAATGTACCACGCCAGTGGCCAAATCCGGCCAGCCAAGCAAAATAACCTGGGACTCGTTCCCTTTGCCAATTGTCTACTTATGAGAAACCACCGTATGTTAAATTGTGCTTCTCTGTTTTCGTTATAACTGTCCTACTTTCTGTAGGATTAATCTACATCTGAATAAGGAAACAATCTGATTGAAATACCTTAAATTCGTAAGTTTACTAACACCAGCAACAGTGAGGGAACGGAATTGTAAAATGCCGTGTTTTGGTTCTTTAAGAATTTCAACTGCCTGCTTAGTGTGACATGTAACTTGTACGCCTACGTGTTTTATGGCGGTGGCCGTGGCATGGGGCAAATGAAACCCGACCAATCAAATGTTTGCCTCTCACACGCTGTATACCGCCCTCTATCTGTCAAATATTTATCCCGCATCAAGCTGCTCGTCGGGTAAAATGTGGTAAACCGCCAGTGTTCGTGTTAAGCGGAGTTTGGTCTATTGTATTACCTTAGCGCTCAGTTTGAGATCAGCATCACAGTAGGTCTTGTACAGCCTCTCAATTTCTGGACGCCATGAGATCTTTTGAAAAAACTCGATAAATTCCTGAAAACTAAGACTTCCGTCGCCCGACACGTCACACTCCTGCAAATAACAACGACGTAAAGCACGATAATATACGATATTGTTTCAGATTATAAACCACGTATAATTTAAGTAACTGTAACTTTTGTTATGCAAGTCATTTACCCTTAGCTCTTAATAAAAGATATATATATTTCGCCGTAAAATGTAGGCATCGTCGGTATCTTATTCAAATTTGATTCTATTTTGTTTTTGGCGTTAACTTGAAACGGTAATCTATTCATGTGTACTTTTTGGACGCTGTAAGCAAAAAAACTAAAAACTTGAATTTAAGATACTAACGATGCCTACATTTTCTGGCGAAATATATCTATCTTTTATAAGGAGCTAAGGGTAAATGACTTGCATATCGAAAGTTAAAGATACTTATAACCATACGAAGTCAGTCTTTATCCGTCATACTGTTCTGCGGTGATTTCTCTATTTCAAAATATTCGTGGTTTATTACGTTTAATTTAAATTTGAGAAATCACCACAAACCAATATATGACGGATAAAGAGTTTGTGTCAGAAGGGTATAAGTTACTTTTAATAAACAGGTCATTCACCCCTAGTTCATCTATATTTATAAAAAAAATTTGCCAAAAAATGTAGCCATCATTACTTACTTTAAACTCATTTTTGGATTGATCTCAACATGCCATATTGTTTCAGACTATATTTAAGAAAACACATTGTGCCAAATACGTGAACCACAAAGATGGCCCGAAGTGATAAAAGCAAAAAATTCAATCATTACGATAAATCGGGCCGGCGCGGCCTTTTTGCGTTACGTAACAGTGGTTGCATAAGCGCGTTACATAAGTAGGATATGCATAACCATCAGATTTGGGCGTGCTTGCAATTGTTGTTGGTGACAATTATTAACAAGCCACTTTGCCGCGAAACCAAATATATTCCGACCATATTGTTCGCTTTGCATGTTACGGGCACAACAACCTAATGACCTTATGGTTGTAACGAACTTTATATTCATATATTTGACGTAACTTCAACACGTTTTAAATGATTTGAACTCCAACATTGTTCGTGGGTTGTTACCGTAAGTTGCAAAACTGGTTTACCAAAAATGTGTTCTGTCATACATCGACTATATGCTTTTTCATGCAACCCAAATCCTACCTGTTGCAACGTATCCATAGTTTTTAGGCACTGGCGGTTATTCGCAAACCAATTAAAGTATTCGTTCATGTGAAATGATGTGTTTGCACTTCAAAAAGGGTCTATTAAGGATGTTGTAACACTGCGGCTGTTGCATGCCAAACTTGTAACCGGCGACACGCTTATACGTTCTCCCTAATCGATTCTTAGAATATGTGACAGGACTTGCTCCTTGTGAGCAGGTGTTAAGTGTTTACTACTTGCGGCACTACTGTTTGTGTGCAACCAACACCTTGTTTACCGGTAGCAGTATAAACAGAAGTTTGCCGATAGCGCTTTTTGGAGCTTGGTAATGTCAACTTGCACTAAAAACTCCGGGTTCGTGTTCATGTTGGCCTCATTTGGTGACCCAACGCCGAATTCAAATCACGGTATGTTAGATAACTTTTTCTGTGGTGGAGATTATTCTTTGGTCTTTTTCCTTCAGGCATTCGATTAAACAGTGATGGTTCCAATACTTACACTTAGTATCTTCTTGATGTAAGACGACGACGCTTCAAAGTTTAGTTTGTCCAGCAGTTTCTTGATTTCCTGTTCAAAATAAACATATAAATGCTCCCAGTAAACGATTAAACACATACCGACATATTAGTTAATTGGTAAAAACCTTTTGGAAATGACATTTTTTCAACAGTAACTTCACCGAGTGCAACTCATCTAAATCATTTTTTTGAACCATTTTCAATGAAGTTTGTAATTTTGACACAAACCTTTTAGAACGGCTTGGTGCGTCACGGGGACTAACCTCTAATTGTATCAGATTTTGGCTTCGTAGAAAACACGCATTACCTTATAGGATAGCAGATTGCTGTGGTCCTTGTCCGTCTGCTTAAAATGCTCCCAAATCCACCTGAGAACAAACAGTGTTAGATAACTTCGACTTGATGCACATTTTGGGTTGCAATGCTGGCAAGATAGTAGGGTGGTCTGACAGTTTGTCAGCTCTTGAAGGTAATTATTCAACGGCATCACTTCTAACTGTATCGTGTGCAATCTCTTCGCTTTTACAAATGCAAATTTTCAAAAACATCAAAAACAGGTAGCAATGCAGCATGCAAGTAAACATAAATCTTAGTTGCGAAACTTGAGAGCATAGTAATTTAAGTTTTTTAAGGTCATTTTGCACTGTGGCATATTTATTGCGTGTCTTTAGTGGACAAGGCATTTCTGAACAATCTTCAAATATCAGGCCCAAGTCTTTTATTGGATTCGTTTGTCAGTGCTATTTATTTAAACCAGTGGTGTGGTTCTCAGCGCTTGTCGCCAGCGTTGCACCTGAAAATTTTTATTTTCCACATAGTGTTTAATAATAAAAAAAATTAACCACATCATCGAGATGAACTAAATATGTTTTTTATGTGGAAACCTCAACAACAGGCAATTAAAAAACGTCGTGGACCATGTAACTATTTTGCAAAAAAATGTTGTATGAGACGGAAATAAATAAGAAGCACTACTTTTCGACTAAATCGCGGTAGCGTTTCAACATACAGCATTTGTTTGGCTTCCACATTCATCTGATCAAGGTTGGAGCTTAGATGTCCCAGACCCGTCACCCACAGCTTGCAGAGTTGGGGGTTGATTGCCACTAGATTAAGGGGATAAGTGCGATCCTCCAGTACCTGAACGAAACGAAAGTGATTTTACTTGTTCAAAACCTATACGATTTCATCTCAAAGATATCGTTTCATCTTTGCTACTGAGGTGACGTTTTTTCGTCATGTGCAACAGTTAGCTAGAAACATTTAGACATTTACTGGAAATGCGACGATTGCGAAACGGGTTCAAAAGCAATTTTAAGTAAAAGCCATCTTAGTTTACCGCAACTAAGACTGGTCACTCGATTTTAGGAATGATGGATAAGCGGTTATTCGGGATCATTTCGCCTTATGAAGTGACGTACATGTGACGTAGTTTGGCGTTTTTTTAATTGTTTGCAGAATTGTTGTGTGGCAGTTGTACCTCTGGAGTGTCTAGCGCTTTTCAGGCTGGAACAGTCATTTTTGTCAAATAAATATTACTTCATTTATATCATTTTTGTATGATTTAAACCAGTTACGCCTGTCGTATTATAATTTTTGTAAAATTATACTGCTCAATTTGCTAAAACGTGCAAATGTTTCATCTCAAAGTCTGTCTGTGGCTATATTTGTGCAAATGTGGGACAGCCCACAGGAAAGTATCAATGGATCTGAATGTTAAACATTTTAAACGAGTTGCTTTTACTTCGGTCGGTTTTGGTCAAATGTTTGTTCGCTGCAAGGTTTTGGAAAAAATGCATTGTTAGTTGTTACATAACAGTAGGTTAGCGCTGATGAAATATTCATGCCAGTGGCCTTTGTCCATTGTTCATTTTCTTTGTGTTGTTGGTTGAGAGGAAAGTCTGGTATTTTTGTCTCCAGTACCAAACAATGCATTCAGCAGCAACAAGACCTAGTACAACTGAAAGCAAAGCAAAAGAAAGACAAATCGGTTCTTTCAATGTGTCTTTCTGTGCGCTTGTAGCGAAATATAACCACAGTCAAAGGATTCCGGCCCACTTTTTATGGATGTTAAACGAAGCAGGTGCCTATTTTTGTCGTTTACACCACGAGTCTTTAACTCCCTCTAGTGGTTGGTCTTACCAGACTGAAGCATTGTTCCTCGTCCGGCTGGTGGCGCCCGAGTGTTTCCCAGATTTGACTTTGATGACCATTTCGTATTCCTTTTATCTTCTTGAGGTCCACTACGGAGTAACAATGCATGTTAAAGCCTAGTTGCTTTGGGTTCTATTTAGGCTTTTGCTTCGGGGCACGGGTTTTTTATTTTATTTAGCAAGTGCGAATTGTTTTTGCTTCTCAGTGGCCAGGAGCTGATCCGTGTTCTCAAACTGCGCTTCGCAGCGCCCTCATGCGTCGTTTTATTTATCGCAGAGTAATTTCGTTTCGTATTTTTACTGTTTTTTGAGGTTAAATACAACTTTAACAGTAACCGTCTTTATTAAATTCTGATCGCTGTAGTGTCAACAGTCCTAACAACTTTTCACAAGGCGTCGCACCGAAAGAGTTTAATAAACACTGCCCTTGGTTATGGCTGGTGTAATACCCCTTGCAAGTCAGCCGTCATCTCACCAATCCCCTAACTTTACCAAACAACTCACATAGTTTGTATTTCCTTCTGCCGCAAGTTTCCTTCAAAACGATGAGGGACAGGTGATCACGTGACAGTTGAAGGTGTCGCGTCTTTTGCCAGCGTTTCGATCGCACCTTGATAAAGTGGCATCCCGCTTCCATCGCGTCGAGCGCCATGTCTGTGTACAAACGAATCGTAGTTTCGGAATTTACAGGATACCATAAAATATCAAAGGTGAAGTGGAGGTCAGAGAGTCGCACGCGAGGTTCTTTTCCACCGCATGACCGAACAAAATTCTGGCAACCTCGTTATCTTTAGACACGGAATGCGATATCAAACTGAACGACGCGACCGCTAAAAGGATAGCGCTACCTGTAGTTGATGCGATCTTTATCAGGTTTTATATCATTCTGATGCGCAAGTTCAGCAAGAGTATCACACTCGTATTTATACGCATGTGGTCTGTGGCCGTAAAATGTAAAATGATCCACAAAAAAGGCTTATGTGCGTTTTTTACGGTCTCTAAAACGTATGCTTGTGTAAATACTCAAAACGATTTTTCTAATCTTACGACTCGCATTCAATGGGGTTTAAAGGTTCTCAGGTTTTATTGATATTTTTAACTAGCTTTTGAACATCGCAAGTCTGTAAAGCAGTGGTCGGCAAACTTTTTTTACGAAGGCCCAAATTCTCCATTTAATCTTAACTGGAGGCCCACAAAGCATAAAACGTTTCGTACAAACTAATACGAGATAACTGAGACAAGTTTGTTTCGCCAATTAAATTCATGTCGTGTACACTTTGCATTGCAATTCATGTGTTTCAGACTTTTTGTTACATAACAATTATTTTGTTTTGTCAAATAACTATTGTTCCTTTTATCACAATGCATCCCTACATAACATTTATTTGTCATGTGAAATAATCACCGTTTACATGTGGTGCAATGGAGTACGACTCCGCGTTTTGGCCCCGCTATCGCGTCAGGATTCAGCTCCTATACACCACGCGGCCCACATAAGTAAGGCTTCCGCGGCCCACAGTTTGCCGACCACTGCTGTAAAGTATACCCCGTTTTCAAAAAAATGCTATGCCACAAAATAGCGTGTGTCTTATTCCAACGGTTGCCTCGCCTTGGCATAAATTCCTCGCTTACATAAGTTTTGAACACATACACTCGCATCACAAAAGAAATTTAACGAACATCAACGAGAAGTGACGGAAAGAAGGCGTTTGTTTGTGTAACGGATAAGGGCTTACGTAAGCACCGGGAATTGGTATAACCCCAATTTGGAAACTGTGACGCATTTTGTAAATTGCCCATTGCTGCTGTAACCGCAATCACGCCGAAGGTTTTTTAGGGGTGAACGGTTTATTGACGATAGGTAGTTGTGGGAATAAACCGCGGTTTTTACGTCAACGAAAGTGTTTTAGATAGGTTTTACGTAACCTGTAGGCGGAGCTATAGATGTCAGCGTATGCATGGTTGTCAAACGGCCGTCGTTATATAACAATCTGCAAAAGTTGCCGTAAGTCAGTACATACGCGACGCGCGCCCTTGCATTCTCTTGGTGCTGTGGATTGTAATTTACCTTGGTATGACATGTACTGCGACAATAACGGTAAAAACTGGTAGTCCCAATTTCCACTTCAATCCACATTATCATTGATTAATCTATGTTATCATCGCCTACTTTTATTCTTAGCTCTTTCCGGCCAGAAGGCCTATTCGCGAGTATTAGTTCTGTCTGCAGTGATAAACTCGTTGAACAACAATTATTTATAATTTAAAAATAACTCTGTTTTAGAGGCGTATGATTTTTCTTGGAAATCAAACGGCTGAGTGGGCTTGAAACTGTGAGCACTCAACCAGAACGTGTCAAGCGACCCGTACAAATTGAATTGTCACTTGTTAATTTATAATGATGTTTGCTGCAATGGAAATTTTCGGAGAGCTATTTTAAACTGGCCTTATCAAATTTCCTTTTGGACGCCAATCTACGTCGGAGTTTTACCAAGACTTCTAACATGACGATCTTTCGCTGTTTATGTTCACGCTTACACCGCAGTCTCTTCGGGGACCTGTTGGTCTGGCTTTTAAAGTAGTTCTCAAATAGCAAGCTTCACGTTACGACCGCAAGAAAAGCGAAGGGTTCCTAGTACACAAAGCCGAGTAATCATGTTAACTCACCTATTTCGGTTCGCTCATACGAGTCACCACTTTTCTTATTTAGGGACAGCTCCTTCGGCAGCGGCCCGGTCTTTCTCTGCAAAAAGCACTGTTGAATAAACTTGGCAGGTTATTAAACCATCCTTAATGCCCGTTTGTAGACTATAGTTTACCTGTGTCTTGATATTTCCAGGCATTTTGCTTCGATAAATGTGTTTAGATACGCAACCTCAAACACTTAGCTGCTCTATTTATTGCAGTTTTATTTACTGGCTTTTACAGCCAACAGGTTAACTCGTCGCACACTGGTACGCAAATAATTGCGATAGTGCCGCCCGCAGTTAACTCTGTAACAAAAGGTCGAGAGTGTCTTTTGTCTGCCACGAATGAAGAAGAGCGAAGCAATACATACAACTTGTAACTGGGAATGTAAACCTTGTACAACCTGCGTTGGTCTTGATCGTTGACTAACTTGCACCGATGTTGGGTTCCTACGCAGTGTTTTCATAGAAACCCAGCAAAATAAACAAACTGTTCTTTTAGGCGAATTTGTGGTCACTTTAAGAGGACAAAGCAGTGTATGGTAACAACTCCCGAACATTGTCAGTCGTACGTTCTATACTTATTCTCACAGTAAGTTGAGCACTTACACTCGGTTGACCTAGCCATGTTTGAACTTAGCTCCGCTACGACTCCTACGACATTTGGTCGAACAACCCCAGTTTCGAACCGCAAACGTGCGAAACGAAAAATCATGTAAGCTGGCGCTGCACTTCGGCTTCGAAACTGGTAATATTACCCAATGTCTGCGTTCCATCAACTACTGATAGCTTGCAAAGTTTCCAGCGCCCAGCGCGCCAGACCAACCAAAGCGTTCAACCAACTCCGAAGCTGAAACAGGCGAATCGCTTGACGCGAGCGTGGTCAACCGGGTGTGACGGGCGGTCAAAAGTGTAGAAGAACTTTCTTCCTTATTATTCGGCGTTTGCTTCCGTTGGCTCGCTAAAGTGTGGCACAAAAGATTCCCCCCTCGGGCGATGAAACTAACATGTTTTTATGTAACACATTTTAAATGTAAGGGTCACCATTTGGCTCCGTATGTACAATAGTGAGTATTGTCAATTCGCTTGAGGTTATGAATTATTAATGTTTCATCGTAAAGATAAGAAGTAAATGTTAATAAGCATTCAATTGTACGGTGGAAACCTAATTGGTCGCTTCCCAGCCGTAGTGTTAGGAGTGGTTTCCTTTCTCGACCAAGCGTGCGTGCGGCCTTTGCAGTGAACCTAAATCCGTTTGTTTTTTAAATCATAACGCTGCTTCTTGTTGAGCACTTTGCGTGCCAGAAGTCTCGCTTTTCGTATTTTAAAACCGACAAAACCAAAATGTTTCGTCCAACTTAAAACAATAATGTTGATTTGTAGTGACGTCACCATGTGGATCCGTATGGTGGGAAGGGCAAAGTTAAGCAAAGCAAAAGTTTTTTAAATAACAATCATGAAATAGTCATTTTTTTCCATTTTAAATTTGTTTCGTGTGTGTTTTTAAAATTTGTTTCTTTTTTAATTATAAACAGAACTGCCAGAAAGCTTGTAAATATGTCGTAACGCACAATCGCTGTTGTCATCATCAGCGCATGACAACACATTGAAATGCATTTACCATATGCAAGCTTTGTGAAAGCCACGTTTTTAATTAAACCTACGCTTTCAGTCCGTGATTTATTTTTTACAAAATTTTTTTAATGCTTACAAACCAATTTTAGAAAATGCACGTGGGCGGCAAAATACCGAAATCCGCCCTCCGGCGCTGATCGCTGCGTCTACAACTTATTGCTGTCGACACACAGTAGTGCTATGTGCCTGCGTAGTTAACGCTCCAAGGCGTATACTTAGCTAGAAACACGACCGTGGTGATCAGCGCTTGGTAATTTCTCAATTCTTATTCCTGCCCACTGCATTCCTCAGAATTTTGACCAACCCGCCTCGTTGGTACTAAAAGATCTGAACTTGTGATGTCGACCACTTAAAAGCTGTGATTTGCATGTAAGGGAATCTACAACCACTTTCAATGTGTTTGCGTTTGCTGCATTCAAACGTTCGTGTAAGAGAAAAAGGGAAAAAACAGTAAAAACCAAACGTGTCCCCTTAGCGAAACGGGACCTTGATTTAACTTAGATATACAGCCATGACGTGTTCTGACCTTTGTCCTTTTTAGCATGTAGGGCGTTCATCCCCTAAGGCCGCGATCTTCTAGAAAAAATCTTTGTGGCACACTGACCTGCGTAAGTTGGTTGCGTGCAAAGCCAACGTTCCTAATCTAGATTAATCAGAAGATACCAAACAGGCCAAGGGGCCGGGTGTAACAGAAACGTGCTTTTCTCCTAAAATTTAATTACCACGGTCAGCTTATAGTTAGCTACTTGGCCAAATTGCGGTACTTATGCGTTAAATTTGGCATTCGAGTGAATGTAGTAACATTCATAGCTATTTCGGAGCACATTTTATGCGTTGTTTAATGTTATGATAAAAAATATTTTACCAATTTACCGCATTCCAAATTTGCTCTGGTAGTTTCGCATTTTGACAAACTACATTGCATTCCGATTGCTAATGACAATTCGGTTACCAGTTTGTTTTAGTTGGGATTCAAATGTTTTCATACACACGTCAAACCATAACAGTTACATTAGGTGGAATTTTGAACCGGTTGTAGGAAATAAAACCGGTTCGATAATTATTACACAAACAACGTTTATGAGCAAGCGTTTGTCATAAACTATAAAATAGTAACTGTAATATTATTGTTCCTATGACTGAGCTGTAAGACCGCGTGCAATGTCTTGAAGCGATATACATTCTACGAGGAGGTGCCTACTTTTGTTAGACATTTTTTAAGCCTACGAAGTCTTCTGGCAAAGTACTTTTGCGTCCTGACGTTTTAAATTTGCAACTATTCGATATGTTGGACTTTCTATTTTTAACGTTCCATTGGACTATTGCTTTGTAAGTGGCCAATTTGTGTTCCATTGCCAAGAAAGAGAATCCGTAGTTGTTGGGCGCATGGTGTTTGTGTAAAGATGTGGCTAGGCCTGGGTTGATGTAGAGACGTTTGAACGTTTGCTTGCCTCAAAACCACTTTGCGGAAAACTTTAATTTTATGGCGTCGTAGAAATATCATTAAAAGATTCTTAGAAACCCGATCGTTTTTTTAGGTTTTTATTCCCAGTGGTTCGCAAACATGTTGGTCGGTGTCTCATATGCGCAAAAATTGTTTTGTGAGCTGCAAATTGTGTTAGGATTTCGCAGAATTTTAAAGCAAATGCTAAGGCATTTTGCATGTAGTTGAAGTCTTCGATTAGTACGTTTTGATTTTTAACACAATGGGGAACTTACATAATTTACACACTTTATCCCAAAACCGCTAACCCGCAGTAGCCTTGTGGTCCAGAGAAAATGTAGTCGTGGTCTGTTGACTCACAGTTTCACAACAGCTGTCCCAGTCTATTAATAAAATTGGCAAGTTTCACTTTCACTCTGTTTTAAAGGTTGAAATGGCGGGTACAGAAATCTAGGAACTTACAAGTGGGCAAATATTTGCACGCCGTGGCAACAACAGTTTCAAGTAAATCACGAGTTTTTCCCCGTGCCTTTTTCTCATCGTCTACTGACCAAACCTTAGCGCCCTCTTACGGCCAGACATGACTAAAGTAACTGTGTACACCTGTGTTTTCGGGCCGTTCAAGGCCCATGGAATAGGGATTTATCATATTGTTTTCTTGTAAGTTGAAGCAATACTAGCAATTATGACGATGAATTAATAAGCTGTCTATTGTAGGCAAAATGATTTTCTGTTTTGTTTGTTACTACCCCTCAATCTTGTATTTTGGAATTGTCACGTTGGCCACTGTGGGTGCCATGATTCATGAGTGTCAGCAAATGGGTGCCGCAAAACATGAAAGGACAGGAACCACTGATTTACATAATATACGACTAAAAGCGGCTAAAACTCTTGATTTGTTTTTTTGCTAAGTTGTTATTTTATACGCTGTGTCTAGTTAATGTAATACTTTTGACACAAACGTCTAAACGTTATGGACTAGGCGTCCTTTGAAAAAAGAAGTAGGCTACGTTTTTGCTGCCGAGACAAACAATTCAGGTTTAATCTCTACCCTATTGAACAAACGCGAAATTTTGGAAAACAATTAAATATCACTTTCGATTCGTACAATGATCAGTTCCTGCTCAACAAACAGTCTCTTCTTAGGGTTTTTCCAAACTGGTTAGATATGAATCATCGCGTTTTACGCATATTTCAATATTGCCGCACTTTTTGCAGATTTGCGACTAAGTGTTTTTGTATATTGTGCTTTACATTGTTTATTGACTAACGCGACAAGGGACGTTAAAGTTTTCCCGAGTTAAATCCAACGCTGATTTCGACCTACAGGAGATAGGCAATAGAAAAATATAACGAGTTTCCCAATAACATTGACCCGTCACAGGGTTTACTGGTAAATAAAAGTATGTTCGTTTGTAGAGAAAAAAAACAATTTTACTTACTTGACAAAATCAGTGACTTCGTCTGAGCACGAAGATCGTTCGTACAAATCAACCTCAGTTTCTTATTACATACAAACGCTACACA
>QXVZ01009318.1:0-10679 GCA_008931825.1 Phallusia fumigata | reverse complement strand
CGATTTTAAATTGTGTTAATAGAAAGATATAAGGTAGTACTTGTGTGTAAAACACTTTTACTGTGATGCAGTAACTCCGATTTTTATGTTTTTACGTTTTTTTTCTCTCCACAGAGTGATAAGTCGAGCTCCTGGGTTGAAAGTCGTCGTGCAAACTCTACTTTCCTCACTCAAGCCGATCGGAAATATTGTTCTAATTTGTTGTGCCTTTTTTATTATATTCGGAATACTTGGAGTGCAAGTAAGTCAAAGAACAGTTAAATAACTCAAAATTTGAAACTTATGACAGTTTTGCGTCGGGTTGTACAAAATTTGTGTAGTGGCTCATATTAAAGAACTTAAATGTTCTAGAACTGCGGTTTCCTTTCTTTCAAAACTACGTATTTCCATTCAGACCAAGTTTCCATTTTCCATCATTCATTAGTTCTGATATACTCAATGTAAAAAAGCCAACAGGTTCATCTAATTACCTACTTCTAACACCGTCATTACCCACAAGTTAAGACCCACTATTCTAGATTATCATAGAATGCAGCATTTCAAACCTACAATGTTTACACATTTGGTGTCGAAAACTACAGAATTCGAAGTTATGAGTCGATTATGCCGAAAAGTAGTAAAACATGATGTTTCTTGATTGTCAGGTTTTCAAGGGCAAATTCTACCACTGTGAAGGGCCCAACATACGTCACGTTACGAATCGTACACAATGCCTCGAGTTCACTGACAACGCATGGATTAACCACAGGTAAATATTAAAAAAAACTTAAGTCTCAACTGCCGCGGGCTGAAGGAAGCGATTAGATTTCTGAAAACCTCTTGCTTTATTGGTTTTATCCTTTGGCAAGTAAAATAACTACTTGATTTACCGGTATCACTTCGACGATTAGGTTTACGTTGTGATATTGCTCATTAGATTGTAATTTCTGTATCTTTAAAAAAGGAAAACAATTGTTTTTATAACAGGTATAACTTTGACAATTAGGAATTATGTGATGAGGTTCTTGCTTTTTGTGATACTGCCCTTTTAATTTTTTGTGTCTACAAAAACGTAAAAAAGCAAACAAATATTTTATCAACAGGTATAACTTCGACGATCTTGGCCAAGCGCTCATGTCGCTGTTCGTTCTTTCATCGAAAGATGGTTGGGTGGAAATAATGTATCACGGAATCGATGCAGTTGGAGTTGATCAACAGGTTAATGTCGTGACATTAGATTATGCTTAACTATAGCTAACCTCCCATGAAGGGGACACATATTGCTTTCTGTCGGTTATTTTTCACGTCTGACGCCGGTTTGTTTTCACCGGATGGTCAAGAAAAAGTCGCATAATTTTTTTCCAAATTCCCACACATGATAGATTAGTATCTGAAGTTGTGTACTGTAACTTTGACCCATCAAATAACCCACAGATCTCCAAAATGTAAAAAATTAAAATTGATTTCTTAAATGCCAAAAATCGTAGCTTTATCGTTAAAACTTTGCCCAAACTATTATTCCTTGTACAATTTATCTTAACACGTTTTGTATCCTGACTAATTTCATTCACTTGATAAAAACCGGTTGTGTTTTCTTCTCTAGCCGGTTGAGAATTACAATCCGTGGATGTTAATCTATTTCATCTCGTTTCTCCTCATCGTGGGATTCTTCGTCCTCAACATGTTCGTCGGAGTCGTGGTGGAGAACTTCCACAGATGCAGGGAGCAGCATGAGCTGGAGGAGATCAAGAGGAGAGAGGTAGTTAAGGATGAACTGAAAAAATGTTGGATGCTTTGTAAAGACACTTCGTGCTTAACTACTTGCATGACTGGTGCACACCCTATTGTATCATAATTAAGGCATGAGTAATTGCCGTAATGTTTGAATAATAAAGAATGTCGCACTCCTCATAAAATACTAAAATTCCTTCCCGGTTGGGAATCACTGGATAATCATATTCTTAACTAAAGTTACAGACAAACTTGGGGTTCTACAGGGGTTTTTTAGATTCATTTCCCCTTTTGCTTAATTCAATATTACAGGATTATCAAAAGAATTGGGATCCACTGGTAAAAAAAGATAAGTGGTTCCCTAAAAAAATACTACACACCGTAAATAACTTAACTATCAAGTGGAAATTCCTTCCCGTAACGCATACAATTTTTCCCCGGTTCGGAACACTGACATATTTGATCATTTTCGCAGGAGTTGAGGAGGCGCAAGGAGGAACGTCTTCTCCTCAAAAAATCGCGACGTCTCGAGGGGGGAAAGCGGGAAAATTTCCGAAAGAAAACTTTGTCACGTGCTCGGTCACGCGTGGATGATTTTAGGGGGTTCGTCAGCAGATCTTGGAGGAGGATGAGTTTGCTCTGCTGTAAACGACTACANTTCCGAAAGAAAACTTTGTCACGTGCTCGGTCACGCGTGGATGATTTTAGGGGGTTCGTCAGCAGATCTTGGAGGAGGATGAGTTTGCTCTGCTGTAAACGACTACAACGGAAAGGTGGGGGTGACTGGAGGACTTTAATAGTTTGGTCGTTTTTATCCCTTTGGGCGATAGCAGATTTCATTTGAGTGTATCCACATTATGTAGCAATATCAAAAGCAGAAGTGGCAAACTGTTTTGTGGTCACAGGCTTTTATAATGTGATTGGTGCACCAAAAAGTAACAGGCTATATCTGTATGATCCATTTTCAAAATTTGACAATAATTAGTTGTGTCGTAACAATGGGCTCCAGTTAAAGGTGAATTTTCATGGTGTAAACTAGACCATAGCAAATGGGTAGAGGGAAATCGAATAAAATGTTAAAATTCTCCCGTTTGAAAACCACTGGCCTGGCCCTGATCTAACCTTTGTAAGTTTGTGGATTTTTTGCAGACGACGTGAAGTATTATGAGCGCTACGGTCGATGTCGCAGAGCGATCCACGACTTTTGCATGAACAAATATTTCGAGGTGGCTGTCTCCCTCATCATCGGTGTGAATATACTCACCATGGCAACCGAACATTACCAACAGCCCAAGGTAAAGTAAAAATGCATTATACGTAAACTTTGTAACGTAGTAAAATTTCAAATTTTACGGATGACGGACCCCTGGTTGTGATACAACTTTTGGACCAACGTTTTTGTCACTTTGTTTTCCATTTATTCGGTTATGCCGCTTTTTGCCCTTTTAAGAAATTCCTCCCGGGATGGGAACCACTGTCCTAGTTGGAGATTAACTGAAAATGTTCACATTTTTTGCAGGAGCTTGGATTGGCATTGAAGTACGCCAACTACGCCTTCACANTTTATCCTTTGGCAAGTAAAATAACTACTTGATTTACCGGTATCACTTCGACGATTAGGTTTACGTTGTGATATTGCTCATTAGATTGTAATTTCTGTATCTTTAAAAAAGGAAAACAATTGTTTTTATAACAGGTATAACTTTGACAATTAGGAATTATGTGATGAGGTTCTTGCTTTTTGTGATACTGCCCTTTTAATTTTTTGTGTCTACAAAAACGTAAAAAAGCAAACAAATATTTTATCAACAGGTATAACTTCGACGATCTTGGCCAAGCGCTCATGTCGCTGTTCGTTCTTTCATCGAAAGATGGTTGGGTGGAAATAATGTATCACGGAATCGATGCAGTTGGAGTTGATCAACAGGTTAATGTCGTGACATTAGATTATGCTTAACTATAGCTAACCTCCCATGAAGGGGACACATATTGCTTTCTGTCGGTTATTTTTCACGTCTGACGCCGGTTTGTTTTCACCGGATGGTCAAGAAAAAGTCGCATAATTTTTTTCCAAATTCCCACACATGATAGATTAGTATCTGAAGTTGTGTACTGTAACTTTGACCCATCAAATAACCCACAGATCTCCAAAATGTAAAAAATTAAAATTGATTTCTTAAATGCCAAAAATCGTAGCTTTATCGTTAAAACTTTGCCCAAACTATTATTCCTTGTACAATTTATCTTAACACGTTTTGTATCCTGACTAATTTCATTCACTTGATAAAAACCGGTTGTGTTTTCTTCTCTAGCCGGTTGAGAATTACAATCCGTGGATGTTAATCTATTTCATCTCGTTTCTCCTCATCGTGGGATTCTTCGTCCTCAACATGTTCGTCGGAGTCGTGGTGGAGAACTTCCACAGATGCAGGGAGCAGCATGAGCTGGAGGAGATCAAGAGGAGAGAGGTAGTTAAGGATGAACTGAAAAAATGTTGGATGCTTTGTAAAGACACTTCGTGCTTAACTACTTGCATGACTGGTGCACACCCTATTGTATCATAATTAAGGCATGAGTAATTGCCGTAATGTTTGAATAATAAAGAATGTCGCACTCCTCATAAAATACTAAAATTCCTTCCCGGTTGGGAATCACTGGATAATCATATTCTTAACTAAAGTTACAGACAAACTTGGGGTTCTACAGGGGTTTTTTAGATTCATTTCCCCTTTTGCTTAATTCAATATTACAGGATTATCAAAAGAATTGGGATCCACTGGTAAAAAAAGATAAGTGGTTCCCTAAAAAAATACTACACACCGTAAATAACTTAACTATCAAGTGGAAATTCCTTCCCGTAACGCATACAATTTTTCCCCGGTTCGGAACACTGACATATTTGATCATTTTCGCAGGAGTTGAGGAGGCGCAAGGAGGAACGTCTTCTCCTCAAAAAATCGCGACGTCTCGAGGGGGGAAAGCGGGAAAATTTCCGAAAGAAAACTTTGTCACGTGCTCGGTCACGCGTGGATGATTTTAGGGGGTTCGTCAGCAGATCTTGGAGGAGGATGAGTTTGCTCTGCTGTAAACGACTACAACGGAAAGGTGGGGGTGACTGGAGGACTTTAATAGTTTGGTCGTTTTTATCCCTTTGGGCGATAGCAGATTTCATTTGAGTGTATCCACATTATGTAGCAATATCAAAAGCAGAAGTGGCAAACTGTTTTGTGGTCACAGGCTTTTATAATGTGATTGGTGCACCAAAAAGTAACAGGCTATATCTGTATGATCCATTTTCAAAATTTGACAATAATTAGTTGTGTCGTAACAATGGGCTCCAGTTAAAGGTGAATTTTCATGGTGTAAACTAGACCATAGCAAATGGGTAGAGGGAAATCGAATAAAATGTTAAAATTCTCCCGTTTGAAAACCACTGGCCTGGCCCTGATCTAACCTTTGTAAGTTTGTGGATTTTTTGCAGACGACGTGAAGTATTATGAGCGCTACGGTCGATGTCGCAGAGCGATCCACGACTTTTGCATGAACAAATATTTCGAGGTGGCTGTCTCCCTCATCATCGGTGTGAATATACTCACCATGGCAACCGAACATTACCAACAGCCCAAGGTAAAGTAAAAATGCATTATACGTAAACTTTGTAACGTAGTAAAATTTCAAATTTTACGGATGACGGACCCCTGGTTGTGATACAACTTTTGGACCAACGTTTTTGTCACTTTGTTTTCCATTTATTCGGTTATGCCGCTTTTTGCCCTTTTAAGAAATTCCTCCCGGGATGGGAACCACTGTCCTAGTTGGAGATTAACTGAAAATGTTCACATTTTTTGCAGGAGCTTGGATTGGCATTGAAGTACGCCAACTACGCCTTCACAGCAGTTTTTGTGTTGGAAGCTGTTCTAAAGCTGATAGCACTCGGAATATGCCGCTATTTCAAAGACAAGTAAGTCGTACCAAGCTAAGTTTGCCACTTTGCTCAACAGGGATGGTTTTAAATTGAGGACAGAAAATTACTTTACAAGGGCTTTGGAAAAAAAATCGGTTGAACTAAAAGGAAAAATGACCAGGAACCCCAAGCAAAGAAATCGCCCGATGGATAAAATTACATTATTAATTTAAAAAAAAATAGAGAACCACAGTGCCAAGTAATCATATCTCAGATGTTCGTCTGTTTATTGATCGCTAATTAACTTTCCAGGTGGAACCAGTTAGATATGTTGATCGTCGTTTTGTCGATTGTGGGAATTATTATTGAAGATATGAGCAGCGGCAGCGATCGGAGCCTTTTCATTAATCCAACAATAATCCGGGTCATGAGAGTTCTCCGGATCGCCAGAGGTATTATATGATTTCTATGCTATCAACAAGCTGTAAAAAATTTTCTCAATTCATTTTCCTATTCCGCCTCCCT
Source organism: Phallusia fumigata (assembly GCA_008931825.1). Classification (NCBI taxonomy): domain Eukaryota; kingdom Metazoa; phylum Chordata; class Ascidiacea; order Phlebobranchia; family Ascidiidae; genus Phallusia; species Phallusia fumigata. The sequence continues at coordinate 4,540 of QXVZ01009318.1, read as the reverse complement.
AAAATTTTACCCATCAGTGACCTCAACAGAAATATTTGTGAGCTGCAGACAGTGCACATTGTTTCGACCTGTAAGGTCTCATCAGTGCAGCTGGTGACAGGACATTGGNTCAGCCCCGCTGGTGACAGGACATTGGCCGTTTAGACTAGTCTAGCCAAATTACTGTCACCAGCTTCCTTACAGGTCGAAACAGTGTGCACTGTCTGCAGCTCGCAAAATCATTGTTATGGCTCTTTGTTATTGTGTAAAGAGAAATGGTAATTATGACATCACACACGCACACTAAAAACGCGTGCGAATAGAAACTAAGACAAAGTTCAGAGAAAAAACAAACGACCGAAAATAATAATACAAACAGATAAATTTTCAAGATATCTGCTCCCTAATGCCAATTTAGTAGCCAGGGGCTTCTTTGTACAAAGTATGCCTTATATTTGGTATTTTTAGTTTTGAAACTTCTGAAGATCTCGAAGGGAATTCGGTCGTTGTTGGAAACAGTTGCTTGCGCGCTCCCTCAAGTGGGCAACCTCGGGATGCTTTTTGTCCTCCTCTTCTTCATCTTCGCCGCTTTGGGCGTGGAGTTGTTTGGGACTCTGAGTAAGCCCTCTGACTTATTTTATTGAAAACTATTACACACGGGGTCATTGCAAAAACCTATATGTCCTATACAGTGCACACTGTTTCGACCTGTAAGGTCTCTTTAGTGCAGCTGGTGGGTGACAGGACATTGGCCAGCCATTGGCTANTCGTTAAACGGAAGTTTCCGACGCGTTGGTAGAAACTTGGACGTGATTTTGCCAGATCTAAAAGATTCCACCTTTACTTACTGCATGCAACAAGTAGACCCCAAATTTGAGATTTTCGACTAAAACCAACCGCAAAACATCTATGTACAATCACCAGAGCGTTTAATCCAGTGGTTTCCAACCATTTTTGATGCAATCCCCTTTTCGCTTATTTCGGAACTTTTTATTCCTCCCCTACTAGACAAGAAGTGATATAAAGTGATCTTGAAAGGTTTGGAACCACTGGTCTACCTAAAATAAAATACTACACTTATCATTAACTATAAAATGGAAATTCCTCCCCTTGACTCTTCCTGAGGAGAAATTCCCCGGAAATCCAATTAACTGGATGTAAGCCATTCTCCCAAGCGTCTATTTGAAATGCTGCGCAGAATCACGTCCAAGTTTTTACTTAAGTTTTACAGTTTGGGACTTCCCCCTGTTCGATACTCAGCATGTGACTTTATATGATTTTTATGCATGTGCATTTGATTTCAACTGCCGCATGTTTTGGGCGGGAATACTCGCACGAGGTCATGCTGGAACATTACGAATTTTTTCCACCAACTTGCATTTGCTCATTTTTTGTTCAAGCGTCATGCATGGTTTCAAAAGCATGACAACTTAGACATGCAGCGTTTTTATTTCCGGCAAATAGTGACATAACATTTAAAGTTTCAATTGTTTGAAAATCTTAGCATGTCTATAGGATGGCATTTCCCATCCGTTTGAACACTTACGTTTCTATAAACACTGCATTCCTGATGATGACAACAGCGTTTGTCCAAACGTAGAAAATGTTTTACACACAAATACCGGCTTGTATCTTTTTATTGAGATAATTTGCTGCATTTTGAACTTGTTGCGTATGTTTTTTCTTACAAAGAAGTAAAAGATTTATCAAAAAATGAAGAACTTTTGGTTCAATGCAAATGTTGTAAATGTTCGAAACTGCTTTTTCGCAATCGTTTGTTTTCAACTAAACACGCAAATTTCCTGTGTAACAAGTATTTTAATTTTTTTGCAAAAGCTTAAAGGCCATTTTGAAAGGCCGCGTGCTACGTGTTGGACGCCTCTGGTTTACACAATTTCGCAAAATGCCAAATTCTCAACGAAAAAAAAGTTGCCGAAAATTTAAGGATTTAAATTAACTCACAACAAAAACATAATTATGTGACAACAGGATACGCTTCGTGAAACTTGTGACTCATCGGCGGAGTGCAGGGAAAACTGCTGCGTCAGCACTATTATATCTCCCGTGTACTTTGTGCTGTTTGTGATGATGGCGCAGTTCGTGCTGGTCAACGTAGTCGTCGCTGTCTTGATGAAAGTAAGTGGACTTCGGGTTCATGTTCGACTTTTATTCTCACAGAAATCTTGTTTAATTTGGTCAACTCCTTAACATTTACAAAAACTCAAAAAATCAAATTTCTTCTAAATCTTAAACAAACTTTTTGAACAAAGCTCCACAGCCGGTGTGTCGCAATGTAACCGGAACTTGACAAACTTTTAAAAAAAATAACATGTTGTCTTTGGAAAATTTGAACGTCAAGGTTGGCAATTCGCTAGTTAGACAACCCATTGTTGATTTAGCATGTTTGCAACGGAAATAAACACAGTTTGAGGTGTGACGTGGGTGGAAGACGGTTGCGGGGCACTGCCTTAGCTTGAGCAGTTCTAAGGTGAAACTATAGATTATCCAATTACAAAACTGAGCAATGTTTTGTTTTGTCAAATACCAAAGAGACTTACGACGACTTGAACGTATCGGTAATAAACATTTCCGTCTCGGACAGAAACCGAAGTTTTAAAATCAGATCCTAAAGATATTTTGTTCCCAAAGCAACTGGAAGATAACCGACTTGAAAGCTCGAACGGCGAGGAGGAAGAAGAAGACGATGACGTATTCGAGGATGACGTAGACGATGATGACGTAGCGTTCGATGGTGAGAGTGACAGTGAAGTAGAGGTACGTCACTTTGTTTAATCAATATGTTCTTTTTCTTTTATTGCGAAGTTTTTTGTAGATCCCTGTTGATTCCGTCGCTTCTTCGTCGGATAATCTTTACGACGAACCGGATGAACGCGATTCGCTCATCGGACGTTACACGGAATCTGTGACGTTGCAGGAGTTGCAGCGAACTGAGGAGGCGGCGCAGGTAGTGCGGCAAACATTTTAATCATCTTTTACTCGAGAGACGAACCTGATGGATTTCAATTACCGACTTTTTAAAAATAACAAATAAAGCTTGAAGTCACAGAAGGTGTTGAGTGAAACGACAAATAAACACACACAAAGTTCTATTCTGAAAAGTTCAAAATATATTTTAGGGTGACAGAACCAAAAAACGTTAACCTAATTATCCTAAAGAACGTCAAGTTACCCCAAGTTAAAAAATCACTGAGATAGAGATTAGAAACTTCACAGTTAACTAACGATTACAACTTGTTTTTTGTAGAACGCGGATCATCATACTTCGAGGGAGTCATTGGGAAAACAGAGCAACAAAACCAAAAGCAACTCGAGCATAAGAACCAGCAGTACGTTTGTTACACTAAAATAATTGAGTAATTTTATTTCGGAACCACTGAAACTGAATGTTGATTTCATTTCAGGTTTACAAAGCAGATTGTATCAAATTAATCTTATTCTTTCCTTAGGTCTCACATCATGCCACTCAGTTGAACGGCTTAAAGTTGTAAATGATGTTGATTCTTCTTCTAAGGCAAATGTAAGTCCTGATTTGATGTCGGTTTATGTTTCAAACGAACACTAGAGGCGGAAAAGTTTCATCCACATTTCGATTTTTACAGAGTAATCTCCCGCGTAGGATTGTTCCGACAAGACGAAGTACATCCCCTAACATTCCAACTTCCATTTCATTCAACCCGCTTCCGCAAGATCAAAACCAACTCCAAGTCCCAGTAAAACCGAAACTGACTGGCTCGTTAAGTCTGCCGCTGCCATTCTCCACCGCGCCATCTGCCGGCGACAAAATCCCGCGTCGCTCGCTCAACAACAACCACCACATGCCGCCAGAGAGGCGGTTGAGCGATTACTGCACAACATGCGAGTGCTGCCAACAAAACGTATCGCCCCCGCTTCCGGTTCGTTCCTCTTCAACGAACATTCCCACGGGAAAAGAGGAGGGCGCCCGAGAGCAGCATTTGCTCACTGTACCGCGAAATCACGTGACGAGCGAGAAGAACAAAAGTTTCCCGCAAATTTCGGTGGCAAACCCAGTTGCGAACTCGCTTCACTCTTCCAGGTATGAAAATGTTGCAATCCCAACACGTAGGTTTTATACCAAGACTAATACAATGTAATGCCACAACCCTTGACTTGTTTGATTTAGTCATAAAGTGCTTCCTGGTAAATTTAACACGCAAAACGAAACGCTTTTAGTGGAACCATCCAACTCATTGTCTGGTGGGGAAAGACTTAATACACCGTGTTTGATAAGGATTTAAAACGACATACCATCAAGCTGTTAATTCTTGAATTTTATGTTCACATATATTTTTGTTTGAAATATTGCATACTTTTCTGCGTTTGAACGAACGCTGTTGTCATTCCTAATGATGATACTGGCTTGTATCTTCTTATTAATACTATATAAAATTGTGAATTGTTTACCTAATATTAGGGATTCTATTTGAATAAGGCACTGAAAAAGCTATTTAAAATACAAGTGGGGGGACAGTTCATGTTTTTTAAATAATGGCTAATTTAAAAACTTAAAACTTGGTGAAAG
>QXVZ01009315.1:0-12328 GCA_008931825.1 Phallusia fumigata | reverse complement strand
CAAGCCTATGCTACGTATTTTATAACTATATGTTGGTCCAGGTAGCTTTCTTACAGTATATGTTTGATCAGAAACCGTATACACATGTAAGATTGCAATCCACTGTTGTGTTACTCTGGTTAAACAAGTTTGGGTCGCACAAGACATGTAGACTTTGGCATTTTTGCGGACTGTGCGTGAGATGTATAATGGGACAAGCTTCTTACAAATAGATTTGACACAGAGCAAAACACGTTGGCTATAAGGTGGTCTATGGCCGCTTTAAAAAACCTATTTCCGTTTTCGTGTATCTCCTGTCGAAATACTTGTTCTGGGGATAGTTAAATTTTACTGCATTTTGCTCAGACAGTGGCATTGTGACTTGGTTCAACAATAGAATTCCTCTCAAACCGCATTTTTACTGTCCTGCTCCAGTTAGATTCTGACATTTTGCAATCCTGCCATGTAAAAGTTTATGGGCAAAAGTATTTTTGTTGAATCTGAAAGTGAACGTGTTTGTTGTTAGCAGTGGCTTCTTGTGTGTTAGTTGGAGTGAAGTTTTTGAGAGGAAGTTTGTGATAGTTGTTCACGGAGGAAACGAGTTTACGTAATAGAGTGAAGTGGATTACGTAATGTAACTAACACATCCTTTGTGCTTCAATCTAAGGTTGCAAAAATATACTACGGTTCACAGTTTACAGCAGCATTATGGAGTTCGTTACTGAGTTAAGTTTATGGTCTGCATCAAGCTGCAAATTTTATCAACGAAAAAAAAATAATTACACCCAACGTAGCTAAAATTTACCGTAACATGAAATAAATCTTTTATTAAAGTGTCATACAAGCACGTTTATTTAATCAGTTTTGGGGGTGATTCCGATTAAATGTTGGTTTTTAAACGTTGCACTTTAGAATAGTTGTTTTTTGGCTTTTCTTCAGTACCTGCTGGTAGACTAATGCGATTTTTGAGCTAAAACAGATTCTGCCTAATCTTTGTTGTAAGGAGAAACGTACAACTTTATCAGGAAAAGTCTCTCGATAATTTTCAACACAATTCTATCTAACCGATTTTAAGTTGTCGTTCACGGAAATGCGGGGATTTCGCGAAAAGTTTTTACCTTTCAGGATAACCATCAAGTTTACATGTACCGGTGCGGATTTCAAGTAACGCTTGTGTCAAATTTAAACACTGACGCGTCTGCCTTTTAAGTTCGTGACCGTAGAAACGCTAGCGAGATGTCACCCTGCTCAGTTCATCTTACACTTGTTTCATGGCCGAGTAATGCTGGTATTTCACACCCCACGTTTTGTGATTCGTCGCGATGTTATGTAGGCGAGAGTTCATTCTGGCTAAGTGGAGCTTTTGGTGAACCAAAACCTGTGGGTTCTTTGTTCAAATCTCGGTTCGTACTTGTTTGGTTTGTGTGACTTTCATGTTGCAAGCTCTAGGTCTGCTGACAATTGACAATTGCTTTTGAATCTCAACAAGAAGATGCAAGCCATTCTTGTGTGTAAAACATTTTCTACGTTTTGACAAATGATGTGAAAATTTTTACACACACATACTGGCCTGTATCTTCTTAATGAGTCCATAAAACAGTAAATTGTCTACCTAAGCTTTTGAATTTGGTTGTTAAAAATAGTCTAGTGTTGTTTTTTTGCCAAATGAATCATTTGGAATTAACTTTATACCAATAACTTATGGCTTGTCAGTAATTATGTTGATCTAAGCAGACTTTACGACCCACAGCGCCAACAGTTTGCTTCCAGACGAGCAGTTTTCACAAAAATGCGCAAACAGTTGTAAAATTTGTGATATTCTCATACGTTAAAAGTTCCGGTCGTATTAAGTTCCCGTTTTGCTGTGAATTTGAGTTGCTGAAAGCCTTGGAGCAAAATGATATTAATTATTTATCTGTAACGGCAAATACAAATACAAAGCATGTTTCGACTGGTAATATTAAGTAGTCGGTTTAAATAGGGACGTTTGTACAGCGCTAATTGCACAAACTTCACATGCGGGTGTCAAACGAACGTGTAATTCAATTCTAGGGCTGTGGTTCTAAAACTGAGCGTTGTTACTTTTCAAGGGCGTCGCACAAAAATTCCGTTTCGTAGCTAAGATGTTTTTGTATCAATAAATAAATACAACTTATATAATAAGCATTTTTGTTAAATTCTTATCGCTGGTGCGTCGAAGGTCAAACCAACTAGAGAAAGTGCAAACACACATTTTTCAACCTCAGTTACTACTAAACTTTCGCACAATCAGTTTTAAACAGCGCCTGAACAGGAATTTACATCGAATTTCAATTTGGACAATTTACACATTTGCAACGGTTGACTGGACGAAGCTCGGCTGCTTACCCGCTTTGATCGCATAATAACACATAAAAAGCGTGCAGCGTAACGTTGTACGAGTCAAGCAACTTACATGGGTTTCCACAGGATTAAAACGTGGATTCCAATGTCTGATAACAAGAGTCCGATTAACTTATCTGTGTCACGTTTTACTCTATCGTCTTAATTCCACCTCATGTAATGCGAACCTTCCGTTATCTGTGGTGATTGGGATCCTTGATATACTTTTACGCTAAAGTTCGACTTGCTTGCGTTTTCATTTAGCTTATACCCACTGATATGTTGTTGGGAAATGCTTTTAACCAACATTGCCTGATTTAAGACGCTTCTAACCAGCTGTGGTTCTCAAAATGTGCGTCGCCGCGCTCTGATACGTCGTATAATTTTTCCAAGGACGTCGCAAAATAATTCCGCTTTGTAGCTAAACTGTTTTTGTATCAATAACTTTGATAATAAGCATCTTTATTAAATTCTTATCGCTGGTGCGTCGAAAGTCAAACCAACTTTTCCAAAGGCGTCGCATCGAAAAAAGAACACTTTAATCAGCTGTAGGAAGCGCAAATAAAATAAGTAAAACTCTTTGACCTGCAAAGCATTGTTCTCTTGTGGTGATTTAGAAAACAATCTGTCCGAGCCTAGACTTTTTCTGTAAAAAGATGTCGCATTGTTTCTGCGCTATTAAATTTGCCACATTTTTCGCCCCTTTGCATTTGACCCCAGGAAAGTTGAACGCCGGGGTTAGGGTTTCATGTTACCGCGCTCAGTTTATCGTTAAACCCTGACTGCCTGTGTCTGGCAGATAATTGTGGTGTCGTTTTACCTCCGTGGTTTCTCGACCTAGTTCGTAAGGCAAATACGAAGATGTTATTGTTCTCAGACAAATCTAGATGAACACCAAACACGGATCTGCACATAAGTCATCAAACATGTGCTGGTCAAATTAGTTTTAAAATAGATATGCTTTTATATTTATGTTCTAATGTCTGGTGCAAGCCTTATTGTATCACTGATGATGGCATGAGTTGTTGCCGAAACGTTTGATGAATAAAGCATGTCGCCTTTAAATACCATTTGGGCCAGAGTATTTTTGTTGAACAACCAAGTGTAAGGCTTCAAAACTTATTTGTTTTGTTGGTTTTGGTTCAAAACAAGCTACCATTATTTCCTTTGACCGCACAAATATACCGTTTGAACAGCAATCTGAATTTTCCAAACTTGTTCACAGCATGTAGGGTTTAGATTAGGTTTTCACATAATAAATGAGAACTGCTCAAGTAAGCTCGTTCCTTATCACCGAATGTACAAGAATCCCGGTCGGCCCCGATCCCAGGTGATGCAAAGATCATTAATTGAGTTTCTGTCCAGCAGCCTCTTTCAACACTGTCAATAACTGCATGAAATTATGCAGCAATGGAAATGCCAAGAGAAAAAGTGTTTGATTCCATATTCTATCTGCTTTAACTAAAAAATTTTGGAAGCATTTTCCGTGGTTGACTTAAACGTAATGTAGAAAACTCAAATATTACAACTAAAATAATTAAAAACAAAATCAACAAATAAACAAGCAGCCAGAATATTTTCCACATACTACATTTGTTACGTTGTTTATTTTGACCATATATTTTTTAGCATACATTTCTTTACACCAACGACAGATGTTATTTTGCTCTTCTATGATTTGAAAAACTATACTTTCCATCTTAAACACAGAATATTCCACACATCACGATACGTGAGCACGAGTTTGCTAATTAGGAATACTTAACCGACCATGTTGCCCTTTTACTTGACACATGGTAAAAATGCTATTTCACAACAGTTTGCTTTATATGTCGGTTTCCACCGCTGTGGCTATGACTGGATTGCTAGCGACATGCTGGAGAATTTAAATAAACTATTATTTTAGGCCTTACCGCAATAACGTTGGCTTAAACACTTTTTGTTTTAAAATGGCCAACTAATATTTTTAACAGCTTCGCCATTAGGTTTCGCGATCTGAAGTTGACAGGTGCCCTACAAAATAACTTGGAACATATGAATTAATTATTATGGTCTGTTTAATCTGGGAGACTTAAAACATTGTAGTCAGGCTAACAGACATATGCAACAGATTGCGACTTTTTGCTTGGTAAACGAAACATATTTTTGTTCAGTTGACCCCGGAAGCAGGACCGAACTCGGCCAAACGACCTCCCCTGGCCAGTGGAACCATGCGGAGCCCGGTTGGTGTCGCTATCAGCGCCCCGACTATCACCATAGCAACCGACCACTGCGGCGATTACGGCAGCAACAGCGACATCTACCGGTTGAACGACGGTCGGTTTTTGTCGCCCGAGCACGGGCTTTCTACGTCGTCGATATTGTGCAAGAATGCTTTCTACCTGGTAAGTGGTTAGATTATGCTTTTACCTTGTGCTTTGGCAACTGTGTGATCGGCTAGGGTGGTACAGTACGTATTGAATTGTGCGTACCACGTACCTCGTTGCAAATGGCGTACCATGCCACCATACCGTACCTTTAGATGATTTTTGCTGTGTACTGTAATGCCATCGTTGATGATCAGTCCCACTATTGGTTTCCGAAAAAGCATTATTTGAAACTTACAGAATCCAACCCCAAAACAGCGGACGATTTTTTTTATCAAACGCAGGAAAACATAGCTAGATGTTATCAAACAAATATAAACCAAATCCCCACCATTGATCAAGTTTATGTTTAGCTGCTGCTCTTGCATTCCTCGGTATCATAAGGCTCGTTCTGTTCACATTTTCGTTACATCGCCTTTAGTATCATGTTCGTACTTTGCAGTTCTAGTAACTTGACTGGTTGTTTTAATCAAATGTTATTTATAAACGCCGCCTGCAAAGCTGTGAATCCGAATCATAACCGGTTTCACAAGAATTCACGTGCAGGAAGGCGTAGGCCCGAAAAATCGAACCTGTGGTGGGAATTGAACCCACGACCCCAGGCTACTTGCATTATTGGTTGTTGGAAGTTTTTGTCTGCTTTCATTTGTTTTATTCTCAACTTTTGATACAAATTCATTTCCTCTGCGTTAACTTTCAATGCAGGCTGATGATTTTGACGTCAACAGTTCAAGAAGTTCTTCAGTTCCTTCCTCTCCAACCAACTCGCCTCAACTTCACCACACCAACAAGGCCAAGTTCAAGGTAACAGATTATTTAAATAAGAAACAGCTCCACTATTTTCGAATATGCAACGGTTGCTGTCACAGTTAACCAGCGATCACATGTTAAAGTCATAATACTTTACCCCCCACAGACGTTAAACATTATTTAACCCGCTGCTGAAAACAAAATGCATGAATTCTATCAGTAAATCTGCTTTGCTCTTTTTGTTTTTCTTCGTCCAGCACATTTTTTATTTTTAAATCAAGATACAAAAACGTGATCAACGGTTCCTTTTGTTCAAACACTTTTGGATTCGAATCGAAATCCTAAATTTTGCTTCGGTATTTAGTTGTAGTCATACCGAATCCTTCGCTATTACGCTATCATTTATTTTTGCCTGTTTAGCCATGTTTACAAATGTGGTCACAACAAATAAAACAGAATATCGAGGGCATGAAAACAAAAAGATCATTCTTGTCCACCCATGACTTAAATTGTTCCACCCTATCACGTTTTTGACCTTATCAGGTTTTCAAACTTGCACCAGTTTTGCATGTACAACTAGTTTCCTGGTGGGTGTAAATTTACAAAGCATTGTTGTTTTAAGATCTCTTATCACTTTTTAGCGCTTTGTGTCGCGTATTTAGATCCTGTATCTCAAAACTTCAAACAAAACGATGCCGTAAATGTGTTAAGGGATTTTCTTTTGGCACAATCTCGCACTTCTATGCTTGTTTACCAGTTTGTCCTTATACCGGGCACCATCATAATTACTTGTCATCGTTTGGCAATTTTTAAAGAATCACTGTTTTGTAAGAACCCGTTTTTTTGCAAATATGGAAAACAACACATAATATGCTCCTGACTTTTTGCATTTAAGTGGACATTTGAAAAGCGAAAAGCAGTCAGCTGCAACGTGTATTGCGCAAAAGTTTCCAGTCTTTTGGTTTAATCCGTTTTGTTTAAGTTAACTTGTACCTGCCTCTTCCAACAAATTTGTAACAACGGGAATCATCTTATACAAAGACATCATAAACCTTACATTGCAACAATAAGACAATTTGCAAAATATCTGTCTACCAAGTTGTACCGCTGTAGGATGCGTTGTGTAAATTGGCCGAGTTACCTACTGATAAGATCAGGAGTGCTTCCATTTATCCAGTACACATGTCTTGTCTTTTTATTGACCCAGGCAATTCGCACCACGAAAGACCGATAAAGTTCGTTGTTCAACTGTGCTATCACCTGATTAATGTGTTTGTAATTAAGCTTTGAAGATAGGAGTGTGTGTGTTGTGGGATAACTTCGCTCGCCGATTGTCTGTTCATTGTAGTTTGTTTGTAAAAGGGCTGCCAATATGTTTGGTTGTTGTGTAGGTCATTTTCACCAACTTTAACTTTTGTCCTAACGCTGGATACTTTGAACTGCGCATGCGCAGTGAAAGACCGTCCAGTTGCCTAAGTAAACTTTTTCGGGCGGTATATGGTTTAAACTCGGTGGTGGTTGAGGTTGTTTAACTTTTTTGGTTGGTTTGGGAAAACCTTTTTTTCCATTTAAAGGTTTTGCGCAGAGAAAAACAACAAAATAAAACGGTCAGGATGAAACTAAAATAAAAGGTTAGTCAGTTTTGTTGACGAACATTGTATCAAACATTCGCAAAACACAAGCTTGCATGTGAACTATGCTCCAATATCCCAATTAGCAGAAAAACAAACAAACTAAAACACCAAAAATATCTCAGTTTCCAAACGTCCCGGTAGTTCTACTTGGTTTGCACAAGCTTGACACGTGTTTGCAGAAGATGAGTGTGGCTGATAGCTGGGCTCACCAGGTATACACAAGGTGTGGCGGTTCAACAGTAGGAAGTAAATTATACCGGTATCTTGTGGCGTTTTGAACTTTGTTTCCGTTGGGCGTTCCTGATTTTGTTTGTGGAGCGATTAAAGTGAGATGTCTGCCACAAGACCTGAAATAAATTACCCCCGTTTTTTAAGGCCAATGTATTTTGTGGGTTTGCGGGTAGGCGTCAGATGCTTGTTCAGAAACTGTGCTGCTGCTATTGATAAAGTAGTCGACGTTTAAACGCAACTAAAATATACTTTCATAAATTATAAAATGTGCTGATTTAATGTTCCTTTACTTGTGGCATGAAACGCCCAGCCTGTACGACTTTTCTGGTGTTGTGTAAATTTGTGCAATTTACATTCACAAAAAAATATGGTTATGTAACATTGACCCCTATGTTTGGTTTGCGGTGACCGCAAAAGTTTATCAAACCACTTTGCCTCAAGTTTGCATAACCAATTTGTATTGTACAATTTTTCGTTGTAGTTTTTCTGATGACAACAAAATAACTTCGTCTGTTTAAAAACATCTATGCAAATAAAATGTCACATAAATGATTTCTTATCAAGTTACGTTTCAATCCCTAATAAGTGTGCAATGTTAAAACCATTGCCGATCAGCGACCCAAATTCTTCTTTCCGACCCAAATTCTCGTGGATCATTGTATAGACGCATGTTAATAGGTTGTAACAAGCTCGTTTCGACCACCAGCAGGGTCGATCTATGGTTAACAACATGTTAACAAGCTTCCATCGCATTCCACAACTCAATGCGCGCGTGCAGCGGTTAAATTGCAAAGTTGCTGGGCGATTCAGGAATGCTCGTAATGTTTATGACCAAACAAACAGTTTCCCATCAACTGATTATCGCTATGAGGTCACATAGTTTTGTGATTATTGTGCAAAATAATATTTCTTTTTTAAGAAGGTAGGTATGATTGTTAGCTAAAACCGACGTGTACTTTTTAATTGACTGCGAACGTGTCTGTATTTGTTTGTATCGTTTTTATCCTCGGTGGGCGCAACAACGCCTGAATGCGTTATGTTCACAATCAGTCCACCGTCGAGCCACCTGCCTCATTGCAGTTCCGTTGGATAATTTTTTTACATTTGATTATGATTTTTTTGTGACTTCAATTTGGGTCAGCCAATCGGGTCCAATGGGTTGGAGCAATGCCGCTTAAGTTTTCTTGCCCAGGATAAACAAGTGTTTTAACTTGGCAGAGATTAAAAATGATTAAATACTTGTTTTGTGGCACCTTAGTGTTTTATTAATCAGTGTCGAAGTCAAAATAAAAGGTAGCTTGTGCCTTTTACGTCAAATTCAGTAAAAAATAACCCACGTGCTAGATCACATAGCTGCAATGTCGTGCATGTCAACAAACCTAATCTGGAATGCGCGCTCTGTTTATTGCCAAACAAACCGTTTCCCGTTTTAACTCTGGGTCACTTTATTGCTGTCATCGACCGGTCCATCGCAGGCGGTGGTAACCCGCACTAATCAATTCCCGCTGGTTATACAACGTTATAAAATTTATGTTAAAACTGAGGTTACTCGAGGTCACAATTTGTCATTTAAAGCAAAGTTTGGACTTGTTTTGGAAACGACGCTGTTTTATATTTTTTGAACAAATCGCATGCTGCAGAAACTGAATGTTAGAAGTTCCTGTTACACAGTTTCTGTTTGTCAAATCACAGTTGTTGATGTAACATTTAAAGACCCTCGTTGGATAAACAGATTCTAACAGACATAACACTTATAACATAACTAAATCATAATTGCCAGAGAGTATTACAAACGGTTTAACAATTGCTTTTGTTGTCATCATTGGAAAATTTTGAAACGTTTGCCATCAAATGTTTTTTTTATTTTGTATATTCTAACAACGCATCGTGCAGCCCAACGTGTTAAACTGTGCTTAGAACTGTCGTGAATGCATTGAACCTAGGAGCACTTGAAAAATAGCTTGGTAAATAACTTATCAGCGCATCATGACACGAAACAAACTTAGTTTTCTCTCCTAACATTTATCTGTTTGTTTTCACAGGGACTCCGGGACAAAGAGACTAAAGTTGCAGGTGAGCTTATGTATGTGGGTAAAAGTTTTTGCTTTTCTTCGCGCGCAAAATTCGCGTTTCACGAAATGTTGCGGATTTTATCCGTCCGCCAGACGGCAGTACAGAGGCTAATACGAATTCCCCATAACTTTGTGACTGGTTTTGATGTCTCTGTTGATGTTTTGATGCTGATGAAACGAATTTTGTTACAATATTTATTAATTAACGTTTTTCTTTTGTACTGCAATGGAAACTTTTTTTTGAGTGAGGATTGAACCAATGTAAAACTTCACAGCTTTGGGAGTGAAACTGATATTAGGACTGGATTATCGGCGTTCAGTCGACTTGCTGTGAATGCAACATTTTCGCACACTTTGTATTGCCACTACAATTTCGTAATTGCAATTAAGGTTTACCACTTTACACAAACTCACCATAGGTGGCACACACCCATACATCACACACCACACACAAGTATTCTAAACATTTGTCATAATCCGAAAATGTGTTGCATTATAAAGCAACGTAGCAAATACACAAGGCGACACACATACAGTCCACTCTTTTCCTTTACAAAAACATTAAGTTGTGTTATGAAGACAACTTTATGTTTTAAATGAAAAGTAGTCCTTGTGCCAGCTGTTTCTCTTTGGATTTCCTTTCATTTCTCGATCTGGAATCCAACAGTTTTCAAAATAGAAGCATCACAACGTCACGATCAATGACAAACGGGGACGAACTCTTTATAGTATCTGGGGTTTTTGCACAAACGCCAGCAAGCACATGTGTAAGAGTGAGGCACCAGCTCTCCCCTTTCCTTTGTTGCAATAACGGAAACGCTCTCGTCACCACACGCATGCGCTACAGAAACATCCTCTTTACGCAGCACCAGGCCAGCCGTCCCTATTGCGTGTATGTTGGATCGTTATTTACCTTGTACACGGTCAGTTAGAGAAGCCTAAGGTGTGTAGAGTCTAAGTGCACAGCTGTTGTGTTTTGTATTGTGTTATCTCTGTGCATGTTTTACATCTAGTTCTGCAGTGTTGTAACATAAGAACCAGGTTGTATGCTTGCGAAAGCAGACGTTTAAAGAGATATAAGTTGCAGACATGCAGTGTACGTAGCATGCGTTCGTGTTGGATATGTCTGTTTGATTTATACGTCCCATAGCGTAATTTAGCATGAACACGCTTACCTGATAATGCCCAGCCTCAACTTGGGACTTGCTACCAGGAATATCATCTCAACACAACGTGTGTTGTAGTCGAGTTTTGACATGTCGGAATTTCTCCACAATTGTGTTGCAGGCTTTAATGTCTCTGTTGATATTTTGATGCAGATATCAAACTTTTACCGCAATATCAATGCCTTAAACTACGTTTTTCTTTTATGTTGCAATGAGGACTTTCCTAATTTGCAATGGTTGAACCAATATAACGTTAGCTAAGCTTTGCGGTGGTAGGATTGAGGACTTTGAACTCAAGAAACCGTTTCAATGTTTTTCTATATCGCCTATAAAGAGTGACGAAGCTTACAAGAAGTTGTTTTCAAAGTTTGTGACTGCCTGGGATGTGTATTAAGAACATCTTGTGGCGATAAATGGCACCAGTTCCTTTCTGTTAGAAGCAGCACATCCCACTATAACCGGCTTTGTAGTTTTTAAACGCTCACAGTTACAAACTCGTTTGTGACTACGTGCTTTGCCCAGCATATGCAGTTTCGCCCAAACAAAAGCAACAATGCATGTTGTTCTCCAACCATTGTGAGGTCACAGCATGTTTTTGTTGTTGCTGTTTGTACCGTCACAGACGAGGACAACCGCGCTCGAACCTTTCCATCGTGATATACCATTCATGAAAGGCGTCGCGACCCGAAAATAGCCGCACACCGCTACTGCTGGCTTCAGCCGTTTGAACCCTGCTACAGCGAAAGTGCAAACTAGAGCACGATCCAACTTCGCAAAAAGTCTGTTCCTCGTTATGACAGCAACGTTTGTCGAAACGTAGAAAATGTTTTACACACATGTACTGGCTTGTATCTTCTTATTAAGAGTGCATTTTCGGGGTAGTAATTTTGAACACTTGGTCATGAGTACGTTTGTTAGGGCCTGGCGCGTTTTATTGCTATTTTTTTAACCACTTGATCAAAAATGCATTTGGAGCCAAATCTGGCAATGTTTTTAAATCCAAGTTTCCGATCAACCGATTAAGATTCGTGTCCATTGTTCTTGAAGTCTTTTAAAACGAAACCAAAAGTCTTCCGTCAGTTTGCTACTTAAATTTACCTAAACAGTACAGGTTAAACAATTCACGGTTTCAAACAGTCTAAATAAGAAGATACGAATCAGTTCTTGTGTGTAAAACATTTTCTGCATTTCGGCAAAAGTTTTACAAACGAGTACTGGATTGTAACTTCGTATTGAAATTGACAGGATACCATCTCAAGTCTTAAAATTTTCATCAAAAATTATTCCACAGTTTAAATTTCGAAGCTGGAGCACAAACGTCTCTTCTGTGGTCAGGCGCGTCTGCCTTGCGCCGTCATATTGTGCTTGATTTATAATTTCCGCGTGCTGTATGTGGAGGAAACTGGCCCGGTTTGATATGCAGGGGATGAATTAGGGATAGGCGCCAGGCTTCAATGTACAGCTCTGACAACACCAGCCTGATTCGGTGTTGGTTTGTATACAGTTGCGAGCAGTTATGTGGCTCCCCCAGCCAACACAGGAAACTGGGTACAATAACATAACAAGTGCGTAGGAGCGGCTATTTTTGGATCAACTCTCTTGCGTTTAGTTTGATCTTGTTTACTGTAACTGTAATTGGAAATCACTTTGTATAACTTATGAAGCTTATGAAGGCTCTTCTGTCAGATGTATTTAAGTGTTCATTGTCCTGAGCAGTACGATCTGTATAGGACGTCGAAACGTTGGTACGCAAAAATACATTTGCCAGA
>QXVZ01009313.1:0-10063 GCA_008931825.1 Phallusia fumigata | reverse complement strand
AATTTTAAACAAATAGACCTCTCTGGAAGGTTAAATGCTAGAACACTTTATTTTTGAAAAGGAAAATTTCTACTAATATTTTGTTGTGTCATATATGTGTGATCACAGAATATTCCAAGCATGTTTCGCCTCAGCCAAAATACTAACCGAGGATACAGCATAGTGATTGGCCATAAAATTGCAGTTTTGGTCCATCCCTTTTAACCAATGGGTTTTATCAATGTTTTTTTTAGAATAAACATGTCATCACTCCGAAAATGTTTGTCATCAGAATCAGTGCAAAAAGTTCAGCAATTGGGGTGTTTGCACATTGTAAAGGAAAATCATAGACTGTTTAATCAGCTACACAAGAATTGCCAAACAAAATCCTTCAAAATTCAGAGCATCAAATGGTATAACATTAAAACAATGCACACAACAAATAGAAGTTGCAGTGTTGATACCAGCCTTACCGACAGTAGCAAGGTTGCTGAAAGTACTGTTTCCGAAATGCACCAATCTGTATTATCTCAAACCCAGGACATGGAAAAAGGTGATTTCCTTTTTGCAGTAATTTGGTCATTTACTTACAAATAGATATATATGGTTTTACTTTCTAGGGGGCACATGTATAACTATGTAAATTTTTAATAACGAATGAAAAGTCATGCTCTTACCAACCGTTCAAGCCTGAAACGTTATTGTGAGTTATCCATGCTTCTAATTCCTATACCACAAACACTTGCTGTGCACAAATTACAATTCTAGGTTCTCAAGTCTTACACCATCTTTTTACAGTTTTATTTAACCCTACTTTCATAATCTGTGATCCTAAAGCTTTTACATCATTAAAATTTCTTACACGAATAAACTTCCAACAGACAGGTGTTGTTCTAAATAACCCTTGCAAAACAGCATCCAACTCTTGTAGCTAAAATGTTATCCAAAACTTTCAATTTTTGACATGTATCCAACAAGACGCCTAATCAACACTTTCAGTATGGCCCTTGGCGTCATGATAACCTAAACTGTGTGGCATGTTTTCATAATTTTAGCCANTGCACAAATTACAATTCTAGGTTCTCAAGTCTTACACCATCTTTTTACAGTTTTATTTAACCCTACTTTCATAATCTGTGATCCTAAAGCTTTTACATCATTAAAATTTCTTACACGAATAAACTTCCAACGGACAGGTGTTGTTCCAAATAACCCTTGAAAACCCTCCAACTCTTGTAGCTAAAATGTTATCCAAAACTTTCAATTTTTGACACCTAATCAACACTTTCAGTATGGCCCTTGGCGTCATGATAACCTAAACTGTGTGGCATGTTTTCATAATTTTAGCCAGTGGTTGGTACCTTTGCAAGTATTGTGATGTTGATTTTAAACAGCGAAATTTTATTTCCAATAATAAAAAGTGTAATATTTTTTAAGAGGTGTAATCTGAAGAAAACTAAATTTGAATGTTAAAATATGTGATTGTGAATATGTTGGCAAGTTTATTAATTTCTTCTCTATTTTTGCAGCTGTTTTATCACTTGATGAGATGTATGAACTGTTGCTAGATGTCAATGGGAAAGACATAGTTGTTCTTAAACTTTCCAAAAAAGTAAATTATGTTGATTTCTTCATTATTGTGACAGCAAACTCCCCAAGACACTTAACGGTAAGCTAAACAACTAATTCTGAATGCAACATGAAAATTTTAGTGTCATGCATTGATGAGAACTGTACATGCAGAGGTAACACACATGTTAAATGAAGCAGTTTGGTCATGTGCAAGTTTATAAACACTAAGCATGTGCAATTTTGCAGTACATGTCCCAAACGTTGAACCAGCTTTACAAGAATAAAAAATCTCCCATGGATCCATATTTGCATATTGAAGGGAAAAATGACAGTGATAGTTGGCATTGTATTGACATGGGACATGCAGTTGTCCACTTCATGTTACAGAGTGTCAGAGACAGGTAAGCATGCACTAACTCTATGGAGAACTTGTCATTAAAACTGTGACTGTAACTTAAACTAATGCAGTGAAAGCAAACAAATTGCCAATATTTTTATAAACCCAACAGTATATTTTATCAAAGTATGTGTGTTATTTGTGTTGTGCCCTTAATGTATGCAGTTTGTAGTAACACTTAAAAAAATCATGCCAAATACTTAGACTGTTTTGTTTATCTTCTGGAAATTAAATCCTTTACTTTCATCAATTCCCTCAAAGTTTTTATTTTTGTTTGCCCACACTAGCCCCATGTTGTATAACATTTAATTGTAAAGCATTAATTGGTGTGTTTTATCCTATAGCTCCAGCAGTTACTTCTGGCTATCCCTTTAAAATGGGAAAAATTGTTAAACAATGTCGGAATTAGATAAAATTTGGGCAGTTTGTGTAATATGTCACTATGGTGCATTGATTGCTGTGTTTTACCTTATACTCCAATCAGTTAACTTATGAACTCTCCTACGTTTGTAGATTTGGACCTATTTTGTCATATTCACTGGGACAATAACAGCAAATGATTGTACCCCTAGGTTAGGTGTGTATTAGGCCTTTGCATGCACCAGGGCAAAAAAATATATGTTTTTTTAGTTTAACTATTTGTCCAAGCACTTACAAACAAGAGAGTGCTGTCTTGGCATACTTACAGCGGGATATATGAGAGTAATGATCAACAATTCATGTTCAGCATGAGTTCCAAAAAGCACAGTTATAGGAGTTACTTTAAAATGAATTAAAAGTTTAGTTGAAATTCAAGACATTACCACCTTCCAAAGTTATATTCCATAAATATACATTTACATTTTTGGAAAAAACACTTCACAGGTGTATAACAGACTGAATGACTTGTTAAATAGTAACCAAATAATTCTTGCACAGAAACAATCTTTTTTGCCTCTTACGGAACTCCATGTTCTAAGGGACTTGAGATTTAGCTCTCCTGTCTGCACGTTATCTAAACTGGTCATACTCACCCCTACAAGTTTTGTGGTGAACCCTCTGCACCCATATAGCCATTGTGTTGTACTTTAGGGTGGATGGTGTACCAAGCTTGAGTGCCTCATTAGATAACAATTGTGATGACATGACATTCTATGTAAATGATAAAAGTATTTTCAAATCACTGTTTTTCAATATAAATAGATTTGGTGCCCTTCAGAACTTTATTTGCTGCAGATATCAATTGGAAAAATTATGGCTTCTTGGGCCTAAATATGATGAACTTTGGCATGAAGTTCCTGAAGATACAGATCCATTTTCTGTTCTTGAGTTGCATGATTTTCATGAGGTACCAACAGAAATTCAACAAGAAAAAACAGACTTTGTTGCACCCTGGAATACATCCTTTAAACCTGAATCTGATACCACAGCAGATGTTTTTGATGAAGATGACTACATTATTTGATTATACCAAAAATACAAACACAAATGTTGGGTTGCCTTTTTTGTCATTGCTCTTTTTAAATCAAAAACTTTTTGTTTGGTCACTTTGCAATGCAATATTTGTGCTAAATATTCACCTGTGTTTTGGAATAGTGTAGAATTTTTCAGAGCAGTATTTCATAATTGTTTTCAAATTTGTTTAAATGGAATGACAACAACACCAACCACCCTCATGAATGGCTGAGCAATGGAAAAAGGGAAGGGTGGATTTTACTATGTTGCCATTTCGCATGTTACAATTTTGGCAATTTGTTGTTGCTCAAATCGTTTCATGTGGTCGCAGTGTCAATCAAAACCTTTAACCGGCAACAAACTATTAATTGTGCTGCCACAAAAACTCTAATCCGTCAAAACACGCTGTTCTATTCGCACTGCGCCAAAAGCTTCAAATTGGGAGAACGAGCGTGAATTAAATTTTCCAAGAGGGGCAAAGCGGTTTTGTTTCTGGTGGAGATGAATTTCCGGTCCCATATGATACATTATTTGTTGCTAAACTTGGTTTTATACTTTTAGCACCTATAACTTTTGTATTTTTTAACTTTTGGTCTGTTGTTTTACTTCTAGCAAGTAAGTATGTCTTAAAAAACATCTATTATTCAAAAACTAGCAATCACAGAAAACCATATCTAGCTATCCTGATTGCATCATAGGCACTGGGTTGTTTCCTGCTGCACACCCTCAATCTACATACGGCATGTCAACATATGGCCCGCGGGAAAAAAGCGAATCTCTAGCTCATTTCTGTCCAAAGCTTTTTATTAAACTTTCAGAGGTTTTTGCCAATACTTTAGTTGTCTGGCCTGCATGAGATCAGATGGTCTAGATTTGGTCCCAGAGCCAAACTGAGTTTGACGTGCCTGCTCTACATGGACTATTTTGTAATTGTAACCAGGAACGAAGAAACCTCAGTTTTGATTTCGTAAACGCTGACTGTTTCCAAACCATTTTTAGTTTTTCATTTTTTTCCGTACTTTTAGGTCAGATTTGCGAGTTTTTTTAAACGCCAGAAAGTTTGCTTCTAATTGCATCTGCGACTGTCCACGCTCGTTACTGGCATAAAAGCGTCGCCGAAATGAGCGATCTCCAATACATTCATTTTACCTGTCTGTTGTCTCAACGAATTAACGCCAACATAAGTATGCATAGACAAACATTTTTTATTACATTACCAGCCTGTTAAACAGCAATTTCAAAACAAAACAAAAATTATAAGCTCCAGCAATAAATGACAAATTATGGCAACAGTTAACCTCAAGGGACATACAAAGTTAAACTAATAGAAGATATGCCTTGTATATCTTCTACAAACTTCTTTTAGAGATATGTGAAGGCCTTCAAGATGGTGGGACAGCATAATTTAAAAACTTTAATGCAGCCTCAAAGCCAAGAAAGCAACACTAAAAAACAGAATATGTTTAAAAGAAACAAGTTAAGATTTTACCAGTTTAATTAATCGCTACTTACCGCATTTGCAGGAAATGCCCTCAGCATAACAGGTACAATACCCTTATACATGCCACGAATTCCATCTGTTCTCATAACATCTTGAAACACATCGCGGAGCCCTGAGAATTTTCCCTCGGGAGCTAACAAAGTAACAATATCAGTTAGGGTTAGCAAATGTTTTTTGTTTGAGTTTGTTAATGCCACTGGGTTTGGTCTATCCTTAATTACAATGGATAATAAAAAAAATGATGATCAATGGTGCTAATGGCAAAACAAAAAAGTCTAATGTGAACAAGGAAACCAAGCAAAGTGTTCAATAACTACCTGTCTGAAATCGAGATTTCAATACATCTGCTGGGATTGCAACCAACCAATTAAAAATTCCAGCCATTCCACCAGCAAATAGTACTTTTCCTATACTCAATTTTGATGGGCTAAAAAATAAGAAGCACAGCATTATGTTTTTAAGTGAATTATTTTGCAGAAAATGGTTATCAAACTCAACAATCCCAACTTGTGACCTGAGATGAATTGAATCAAGAAGAACCAACATTTTACACACACTATCACTGAATTTAAAAAATATATTTCTTCACTATGTCATTTTACATTGGGTCCCAAGTTACCTAAGCTTTTTATCCTATGACTGTTTTCACTGGCAGAAAACGTTTCAAGCTCAAAGTACATGGACAAACTGCAGGACAAGAAAAATAAACAATACAAGTTTCCTTCAGAAAGGATTCCCATAATAATCAGGCAGGCCTATAATATGTTTTTGTTTGCAGATAAAAAAGTAATTTATACAATACAACAAGTTAAATTTAAAAACACAAGATTTAAATAATTCTAGTACATACTCTTGTCCTTCGGGTGTTAGGAAATTCTTTATTCCCTCATATGTCGCAAAATACATTCCACTGGCAGGAACATCTTAAATATGCATCAAATTGTATTAGGGATTGTGGAAAGAAAACACATGTAATAAAGCAGTGTTTCATACCGGAACGAAAAGAAATAACGTTATTCGGTCTGGGCAATTTATTTATTTCGGTATTTCGTTACGGTACCGATATTTTTATTTCGTTCCAGTCTGACCGAAACAAAATTATAACAGTATTTTTTCGGTATTTTGGTCTGTGTTTCTTGTCAAATCTAATTAACTGTAGTGTAAACAAGCTCTCAACCGAACAAAGTAAACAAGTTGCAACACGAAAAGCTTGTTGTTTGGTGGTTATTACATCACATAACATTTAACATCGATGATCAAACAGATGACTCCAAACATACATTATCGGAGCATATATTGTTAGGTATCAAACAAAATTCCAAGCAACTCTTCCGGCTTATATGTCAAGACCGGAATCCCGGAATAAAAAATAGTGGTATTTCGATCCGTTCCGGTATTTTGATTTTTTATTTCGTTCCGGTAATTGGACCAAAATTTATTTATTTTCCGTTATGAAACACTGTAATAAAGCAACAAACCTCGACACAGTGTAAGCACTGTTCCTCTGTAAATACTACGGATGCCACCTTCTTTGTATAGCTTTTTAGCGCAGTCCATTGGGCCATTATATTTTTTCTCTGCAGCACTCTGCTGGATCTGGAGGAGACACTTGATACGCTCACCTGGAGCCATAATGACGGTGGTTAAAATTCCAGAAAATCCACCAGCCAACAACAATTCTCCGAATCTACATTATAAACAAATTTTTATACCACAGTTTAGTGTAAAAATAACAATTTTATGTTACTCACGAGAGTTTTGCGGACTTGTCTGTTTTAATTTTGGAAACAATATCTTTTCCAACACCGAACCCAAAAAAGCTCAAAGCAAAAATAGGCGACACTCCAGCAATTGGGGCTGCCATTCCTTTGTACAATCCACGAACACCCTTTTTGCACGATGCAAGATTATGCAAGTACGAAATCATAGTCTAAAACAATTTAAACAAGTTTACCTCATGCTTAATGGTTTTGGTAAAACAATCCCAAGTTCCAGTAAACATTGGAGCCTGTCCTGGTGCTGGAGTTGGCATAGTTTGAAGTCGAACCTTTTAAAAATCACAATTAAAGAATCACACTTTTTTACAGAAACATGCTTTTTACCTTGATGGTGTCTAATGGATGACCACTAGCCACTGCACAAATACCACCAACCCCACCAGCAATGAAGTCTCTCCACACACCTCCTTTTGTGTTATCACTCATTTTTTAACTTTAAAATATATCTAAACCGAAACTTAAATTTACATTTGCATGACTTGTCAGTTATTATACAGTGTATCTATATGCTGCATACTGTACATGTATTATCAACTCCAGTACACATTAATTGTTACGAACAGTTGCCATTAGGAGCAAGCAAAGTTCGGCGCCCAAACAAACCCACGTACATCCAAACATAAAATATACTAATAAATTTGGACTTCGACCCGATACACTTCAGTGACTTTTCTGTTGCGAAATGAACGGCAATGGGTAAAAGGTAGACCAGACCAGACCAACGAAAAACGCGGACCACTTAGTTTTCCTCGGCGCTGTGGNAAACCGGTTCAAACCGGAATCGGAGACATAAAATTTTCATCCGATTTTCGAAAAAACACCAAGGCCATAGCCTTGCTCATTTTTCGGTTTTGGGAAGTCAGAAAATCGAAGAGAATTTCAGTTTTGGGACGGTTTTCGCCCGAATTTGGCAGTTTCAAACAGGTTTGAGCCGGTTTTGGCCTCCTACCGAACCTCCAAACCGGTTCAAACCGGAGTCGGAGACATAAAATTTTCATCCGATTTTCGAAAAAACAGCCTGGCTTATTTTTCGGTTTTGGGGATTCTGATTATCGAAGAAAATTTCAGTTTTGGGACGGTTTTCGCCCGAATTTAGCAGTTTCAATCGGGTTTGAGCTGGTTTTGGCCTCATACCGAACCTCCAATACGGTTTTTGTTACTATTTCTTTTTACATTTCGTAATAAAGCTTATTTTTTTAACTTTCTGTTTTATTGTCGTTGTTTCAAAGTGCATATTAAAGGTGAAGAATTTTTATTTCCAAATTTTGTAAGATCGTTGTGGTTGGTGTCGCAATGTTGCATAACCAAATCGTCTGGTCATAATCTAAATGGATACAAGTTAAAAATCATTGGCAATATTATTAAGACCTAATGAGACCTAGAAAAAGTACAATTGTTTTGCGAGATGTTTAGCCCGATGTTTCGCTATTGCATCTAAGTGACGATTTGTTATTGATGATTGACTCAGCGTTCTCGGTACGCTAAAATGCAAATAGATTTGGTTGCAATGCGGATATGCATGAAACTTCCGCTTTTTTGTGGTATTTCAAGGCATCTGAGTCTCAAATGGCTGTTCGTTGTCTGGGACGTCTCGAACATAGTTCATAATTTAGATTTGTGTTGTCTTATTTGGGTAATTCAAATCTTTTAAGTGACCGAGATAGGATATGAACTCACAACCTTGAGAGCACAAGGCCGTCGCGCTACCCACTCGGCCATCTTGGCGGACAAGTAGAGATAATCCAAGTTAAGTTATTTTGAGAGAAGTTATTTTTTGGCTCTGAACTTTGGTGTTAAACGTTTGCATCGCCGCAAAAAAAATTAAGTGCTGCTGCACCTTTCCGATCACTGGAGACCGTGTGAGGAAAAGTCCGTTGGAACTAATTGTGTCGATTAGCTGGTTTTTAGTAAATTGTATGAGATCTGTCGCGTCCTAAATAAATATAAGTTGACTTCATTTTGCGCTATATGCTTCTTTAATCATAGTAAACGCTTTTTGAAAGTTTATACTTTGGGATAAGAAATTACATACTGTACATCCCAATGAGTATGCACCAAAATACTTTCACTTATTCTCCGTCAGATAGGCAACGCACAACAAAGGTGCTAGCCTATAGCAGGGACAATTTAATGTTGGACCAACTTGCTTTGCCGCAAATATCTGATTCTCCAAAATTACACGAACGAAAGCGTGGGAAAAGTATGTTTTGCATCCCACGTCGCGACGCTTTCGACCATTTGTAGTCTTTTAGGCATTTAAACTCACGCAACAGTGTTCTGGAAGAGGTAAATCAGCCAACAATGTGATCGGTCGCTGCACAGCAACGCGAATAAATTCACGTCAAGCACGTTACAACTCTGTTCCCACTCGCGATTTGTTCCCACTGCGCAATGTGATTACGCGCGTTTAGTGTGAGAACGTGCGTTGAATTACCCGGCAGCAAAACCACTCAATTGCCTATGGGTTTAAGGAGTGCAGATTAGGAATTCAATAAAAATGTGGTTGTTTTGACACCTTAAAACGACTACAAAACAGTGGAAAGAAATGTGGTTGGGACGCTTTCGTTAGTGTGGTAATCAGAGACCTTTTCTTGCCATAGGCTGGCACCTTTGCTGCGCATTACGTACCCTATCTTACGAAGAAGCAAACGGAGCTTGGTCATATGTTTTTCAAAAGCGTTAAAGATTAAAAATCCCCTTACATTGTTAAAGGGGGCCATTTTTCAAAACAGGATGCAAGTTCTATAAAAGAGAAAAGGGATGTCACGTGTTCAGCCGAAAACCGAGTTGCTTTCATGCAAACTATAGTTTATAAACAGACAGTTTTGCTCACTACAAAATATACAGTTAAGTTCTCGAGATATTGAAGTTTAAAAAGGGTTGAATTGTTTGGACATGCAAGCAGCCTGCCAACAATTCGGAGAAATGTAAATTCAAAGTGTTGATGTACAGGCATATACGTTGCAGATTAACCAGCACATTGCATAACTTGCAAGGTATTTCTGTGAGGATAAATTAAATGTAGTAAAAGCAAGATTTCGCTTCAGTAGTACTGGTGCTGTTGCTGTCGTTGTCACCACAAGAAGTAATTTAGTTATGGTCTGGCATTAAGCAATGAAAACACCATGCACTGCAAGTCGTGCGCTTATTACACTTACAAAGACTTGTACCGCTAAAGAAAATCTTCAAATATTTTAAATCGCGATAAGGGACTTTCAAACCCGAATATCGAATCCTAAGTTTATCGAGCCATATTTGTCGTTAATCCACAACGGCCTTCAAACACCCGCAATTCGTCTGTGCTTCCTGCTAAAGCAACGTTTGTTTGATTATTCATGCAAAAATGATCCAAAACTGAAGGGTTGTGGTTTTGATTTTTTTCCTCTTTTATTTCGAGACAGT
>QXVZ01009311.1:0-12831 GCA_008931825.1 Phallusia fumigata | reverse complement strand
ATAAATTCCACAACAGCCTTAACCTTATTAATCAATTCCAGTGCCAAAAGCAATTAGCGCACATCACAGCTAAAGTTTGCAGGAAATTGCGACACTGTGATGAACTGTAGCAGCACATGATGTGAATTTCTTATCTTAAACACATATTTGGATAAGGGCCAATGTCCAACATATAGTCCTACATAAAATCACAGATTAAACAATTTGGGAAAAACAAACTGAGGCACCTGTTCAGAGTCCAAAATTTCAATTGCAGGATTATTGCAATAATGTCTCAAATTGTTGGACAATGAATATATTCACAAATTGATCAAATAACGTATGTAATAAAAAGGATGTTCTTTAGTTTCCACTATTTACGCAAAGATATTCAACCAAATGATTTTAACCAGATGTGTTTCAAAAAGCAAATGTTTATAGCTTACTGTAACATACAAATATGTTTCACCAGTAAAAGCATCAATGCCAAATGAAAAACATAAGCTGGGCAGTTACCTCAATAGAATTGCCATAACATTCTCTTTTGCCATGTTGACATGAAAACTTGTAGGTACCGTTCTCTTGCTGTTTGTACTGGAGAAAAAAAATGGTCAAGAGATGTAGTAAACTGTCGCACACTAAAACACGAGCTTGGAAATTGACCAAAATGTTGAATTGAAGGAAGTGCATGCCAGTCACGGAAGTCATGGGATAAGCATGTGCTTTGTTAACTGATAATAATGTCAAGCAACTATTTAAACTTTTGAAGTGCTGTGAAGCGCTGCTAGTCAAAGTGGTTTGTAAACATACATTTATCATTATTACGACTACAGTGTTTAAAGACTAGGCCAATGTTTGCTTAAATGCCACATTTAATTACTAAGTAAATCCCTAACAAAGATTGTACACTGTTTCGCTAATTTCCAACACATCTATTTGCTGTTTTTATCACCTGATAACTTTGCCTCAAGCACGTAACATGGTGATGGATTGTAAATAGATATGCTAGACATGTAAATAGATACATTTTAAATAAATATCTGTATTGTGAATAGATATCATAGTCTGAAAAAAGTTTACACTCAAATTATTGGGGTAACATTTACAACTCCAACAACTTACAAAGGCTTTTCCAAATGGCACAATTTTCACATCCATAATGCCAGTCTTTTCCAATGTTTGCCATGTTGGGTAAAGCATTGTGGTAATAAAGCGAATGGAATCTGGACAAAGTGATTCAAAATAAACATCAACCTGGACTGGTATATCTGTGGCCATTGGAAAAAGTCTATTGGCACAAGCACTCAGAACCTGTAAAAAAGTAAAAATGCATGACTATAAATCATGTTAATGAAGAACTAAAAGTGCATAAAAATGGCATTAAATTATGGTTGAAAATATATTTTATACTACAGCTATGTTTGCATCCCTGTGTTGTTTAAACCTAAATGTTGGAGTTGGACTTGGTAAACCAATTTCTGTGCGGTCATTTCTATNAAAAGCAATTAGCGCACATCACAGCTAAAGTTTGCAGGAAATTGCGACACTGTGATGAACTGTAGCAGCACATGATGTGAATTTCTTATCTTAAACACATATTTGGATAAGGGCCAATGTCCAACATATAGTCCTACATAAAATCACAGATTAAACAATTTGGGAAAAACAAACTGAGGCACCTGTTCAGAGTCCAAAATTTCAATTGCAGGATTATTGCAATAATGTCTCAAATTGTTGGACAATGAATATATTCACAAATTGATCAAATAACGTATGTAATAAAAAGGATGTTCTTTAGTTTCCACTATTTACGCAAAGATATTCAACCAAATGATTTTAACCAGATGTGTTTCAAAAAGCAAATGTTTATAGCTTACTGTAACATACAAATATGTTTCACCAGTAAAAGCATCAATGCCAAATGAAAAACATAAGTGGGGCAGTTACCTCAATAGAATTGCCATAACATTCTCTTTTGCCATGTTGACATGAAAACTTGTAGGTACCGTTCTCTTGCTGTTTGTACTGGAGAAAAAAAATGGTCAAGAGATGTAACTGTCGCACACTAAAACACGAGCTTGGAAATTGACCAAAATGTTGAATTGAAGGAAGTGCATGCCAGTCACGGAAGTCATGGGATAACCACATGCTTTGTTAACTGATAATAATGTCAAGCAACTATTTAAACTTTTGAAGTGCCGTGAAGCGCTGCTAGTCATTTCAAAGTGGTTTGTAAACATACATTTATCATTATTACGACTACAGTGTTTAAAGACTAGACCAATGTTTGCTCAAATGCCACATTTAATTACTAAGTAAATCCCTAACAAAGATTGTACACTGTTTCGCTAATTTCCAACACATCTATTTGCTGTTTTTATCACCTGATAACTTTGCGTCAAGCACATAATATACGCAACATGGTGATAGATTGTAAAGAGATATGCTAGACATGTAAATAGATACATTTTAAATAAATTTCTGCATTGTGAATAGATATCATAGTCTGAAAAAAGTTTACACTCAAATTATTGGGGTAACATTTACAACTCCAACAACTTACAAAGGCTTTTCCAAATGGCACAATTTTCACATCCATAATGCCAGTCTTTTCCAATGTTTGCCATGTTGGGTAAAGCATTGTGGTAATAAAGCGAATGGAATCTGGACAAAGTGATTCAAAATAAACATCAACCTGGACTGGTATATCTGTGGCCATTGGAAAAAGTCTATTGGCACAAGCACTTAGAACCTGTAAAAAAAGTAAAAATGCATGACTATAAATCATGTTAATGAAAAACTAAAAGTGAATGGCATTAAATTATGGTTGAAAATATATTTTATACCACAGCTATGTTTGCAACCCTGTGTTGTTTAAACCTAATTGTTGGAGTTGGACTTAGTAAACCAATTTCTGTGCGGTCATTTCTATTATGACTAACAAAACTGTATAAATTTTAGGCCAACTTTAAACCAGTTATGACATGTACAGTTCTGTTGTGTCACTAAGGATATATTATCCCAGGTTATGAAATCAAAGTAACACATACTTACACCACATTTCTTTGCCATTGAAAAACTGTCACACCAAAATCTTGGAGCAACTTTGCAGTCACTGGCAAAAGCGCACGTAGCCGCGGCACTTAGCAAGATAATGAACTTCAAAGACATCTTGATCAAATTCTTTCAATTCACACCGACTAAGAAGCAGTTACCACAAAAAGGTTAAAAAATCAATAATATAAAAATAATAAAGAAATATCACAAGTCCATATAGTTTTAAGTTGCAGTGCACCAAAAGATTATTTTATTCTTTGACGCTGAAAACAGTTTTTTCGAAAACGGTTGAAATCGTTCTGACACAATAAGTAACACCGTACACTGGTTCCACTACCTGTCCTTGCAATGTGTGTTATACTCTCAGCATCCTCCATAACTTGCACAGCGTGTGTTATCTTCTAGCTTATTTTTTTCTCTTCCTGCAACTACGACCTCGACGCTCGACCTCGAGTCAACTGTGTTGTTGCCAAACTACAATGACTCGGCAAAAGTTCAGTTTTGCTGCGTCACCCCAGGGGTCGGCTGAATGCGCTAACTTCTTTCGGCACTGCTAAGATTAGATACCATCAAAAACATAACTCCAAGCTGAACACAGAAAGGTGTTAAATTCAAGTTTTAAGTTTATTTGGAGTAACACATTCGCCAACAGTGCAATGAATAAATATATGATTAAATTATTTATGCTTCACCGCAGGAAAAATCGCCCAGTAAACAAATGAATCATCTGGGTTAGAGATTTCATTCATCAGTAAAAGAGTACTGCAAAAGAAAAATGCGTCAGTTTTAGTTAAGAAGCATAAAAATGACATCAGTTTAAAGAAATATTATTGAAGTCGAAATTCCCAAACTCACCTTCTATAACTTTGTTCTCAGTTTGAAGTTTAAACTGGTCAACGTCCGTCCGCGATATAAGGTTTCCACGTAAACTAATAACGTCCTGCAAAATTAAAGTTAGCTGTCGCCCTGGAGCAGTGGTTTTTAACATGTGGGTAATTTCCCCTCATGTGGGAATAGCAGGTGGGTTTGCTAATAATGTTTTATGTGAAGTTTGACAGAACTATCAACTAGATTTTGTTTAATTCGGAGAGATGGAAACTTGGTAAGAACAGAAATGGATAATAAGGGACAAAAGTTAACAATTACTGCTTTAGAGCAGGGGTTTTCAACCTGTGGGTCGCGACCCCCATGGGGCACTTTTGTATGGGCCGCAAGAGACAGGTGCATTTTTACAAAAACGTTTTTTAAAGCTATTACACTGCCATTTTGTTCAAATCTGATGTGGCCAGTTATTGAAGTAAATGTAAAGCCGTCTTCTTCAACTCCGTTTATGTCTGAAACTTTATGGCTGCTAAAATGCGAAGGTTTGCTGATTCATTTCCCAAATATGGATTTGCTGGTATCGTCTCTAATCGGACAGAAAAGGGGCCGTTAATTGGTTAGAATCGCTTTCGAGGGCAACGATACCAAAAAGGTTGAAAACCCCAGGTTTAGATGATAGTTAATGCCGTTTTGCTGATGAAATGTGTGTACCATTGTTCCTGCCATGTTGCCAACTCCTTCTACGATACATTCCAGGTGGGACGCAGCGAGAAAGCAATGTCCCAGGTCAAGTTTTTTCACTTGTTTTTCAAGGAGCAGACGCTTCAACAAAATCGCGCCCTCCTGGCCAATATTCGTTCCACGAAGATTCAGTTCTTCAATCTACAGAGATCATAACAACGGTAACTTTGTAATTGATACGCGGTTGCCTAACAGGTGTTGTATACAAGTTGCGTCAATAAATAAGCTTTGGGTGGGCGTGGCCTACTCTCTATACTCAATCGTCAGCCAGTGGCTTGATAGGTATACGACTACCAACATAACAAAAAGGTTCCTTTTTGAGATGCGTTACTACACAATTCGCCCTTTTTTACATCATTAAGACGTCTCAAAAGTTTAAAAACTGTTCAGAATTATGTTTTCGGCAAATAATGATCGACAGTAAAACAAAATTTAACTGCTGTACATCAAGTACACCTGCAATACCAACCAGACCTTTTATTTCGCAACCAAGGGGAAAACAAACTGTTTTTAAACGTATTACTCGGGCCTATACTTACCACAGTACCGGTCATTTTTATCAAACTGTCTACAATCATTGTCATTTGTGTGAGATTGAATCCGCAATCCCATATTGTAAGACTGTCAACTTGTTTTCGTCGCAAGAGAGCCTTGATTAAGGCACAACCTTCGATGCCTATGTTCAAACTGTTGCGGAAAACAATGGTGGTAGTCTGCAAGCAAAATAGTTACAAGTTACACTGTGTGAACTATCGTAAGAGTAAAATAACGGGTTCTTTCATGCACTTTTGTCGTGCTTGGTATTGTCATTTTTTTCCGATTTTCGCCGATGCGTTACATGTAGGATTTAGCTTATTTGCATATTTCTAGTCTTGTAGATTTTCCAATGCAGTGGGTGTCACCAAAACAATCGCAAAAAAGTAATAATAAATGATCTAACGGATGAGCATAACGCATTTAGGCGCTGGTCCGCCCAACAAGGATAAAATGAAACAAACAAACAGGTGCAAGAAACAATGTAACCTTGACTCACGATCACAGCGCACTTTTAAGGCTCACAAACTGTTGCAGACGAAACCATCGAACCTGTTACTCAAAGTCCTAAACAATGCCTTTAATTTTTGTACCTCGTCTGTTAAGATCTGCTTGATCTGAAACAGCTCCTCGTGGCGAAGCCTACAATCCGCAAAAATAACTTCTTTCAAGTCTTTGCTCTTGATCAGGTCCAAGAGAATGTTATTGCCTCGATCGCCGAGCTTAAGCCTTGGGCCCAAATCTAAGCGGTCAACCTAGTAAAAGAACTTTATGAAAACATTGCTGATTTACATGTACAGCAATGTAGCGTACTTACGTCTTGAGAATAGGCCTTCAGCATGCATTGTATAGCATACTGCTGCATAGTGCATTTAAACAGCTCCCTCGTTTTGGCGCTTTTAATCATCTTGTCGATTTTCAAGCTTATTACAGGTGTATGTAACGCTGACTGCTACCTGTCGGTACTGTCTTTGCGCCAACCCACATTAGGCTATGCATTGCAAGCGCGATAGAAAAACAACACGCAGCAACGGAACCAGGTATGATTCATTCTGTTTTCATTCATTCAGTTTCTTCTTCTCCTGTCCGGCTTGCGAGGGCGGCGCGTGGCAACAAACTATTGTCGTTGCAATACACCAGCAATATCCCCTGTCTAAGCAGTTTCGTTAACTTTTACTTGTACATCTTAGTAACATCCATCATGCCTAAATATTAGGGGAGCACAACCTTATCGCTATTGCCGGCCGCATCACAGACTTTGTTTTACTTACGGGTTTTATTCGTACAGTTTTTTTAAAATGATTACATATTATAAAAAGTCGGTTTGACCGGTAATATGTCATTTACTTGTGCCTTAAAACGTAATAGAATGTGAATTTTTTCAATGACTTACTTGTTTATACATGCGCTTTTCTTCGGTTTTATCAATGCTCGGCCGCCATTACATAAACTTTAATATACATGCGCGAGGGCTCATAAATTTTTAACCGCGGCGCCCAGCAATAAGTCGTGCACCCCCTGCTGCATATAACCTTACTATGTTTCCACCCGGGCCGGTTCGTGCGTGGGTTGATATTTCAACTCTTATTCAATTGTCAGCTGAGTGAGTCTAGCCATTTGTCACTATGACGTCATTTCAGCGCAACCGATTTGACATATCTTGCCGCGTTGGACCAATATGGGGTTAGTGGTATAAAGGGACATACCCTCCTTGTATTTAGCGTTTAGGCTTACAGGGATTCACAAAAAAATATTGCGTAAATGGACGAAACATGCAAAATACGGCTATAACTGCTAACCCTGTAACTGGAGTCTTGGTTACCTAAGTACAAAAAGAAACATCAGTGGATTAAGATTAAAATTAATCTTAACATTATTGAATGATTCGCAACAGAATGCTTTCCCTACGCTGTATGTTAGTTCCAAAGTATGTTTGCTTGTAATGATGCTAAAAGTGGTACACGCGCCGTAGAAAACAACGTAGCCTATGTCGATCAACAAAAGGCCGTGTTGCCCAGCATTGTTTACACATTGGCGTTAGTTTGAAGTATGTGCGCTAGACCGCTCCAGGCTGAACTGTACAAGCTTGCAAGCAGCAGTAAACTGAAGCTAATGGAGTGGAAACTTCTGAGGACGAGACAAGTTTAGAAATAGTGAAAACTTCCAGACAAGCGAACAACTGGTTAAGTGGTTAAAACCCAATGTTGGATGTTAAATGATGGACATGGCAGCTGAAAATTTGACATCGTTTATTGGCACCTGGGTGTTCCTGACCTTTATTTTTGGATTAGTGTACAAGTGGTGGAGAAAACCTCATCGTAACTTTCCGCCTGGGCCCATTGGAGTACCACTGCTTGGAGTTCTGCCTTACCTTGGAGAAAAACCTCAAGAAACCATTAGAAAATGGAGCACGGAACAGTATGGACCTGTTATGTCGATCAGAATGGGCTTGGAAGACGTTGTTGTGCTGAACTCCTACAAGGCTATTATCCAGGTTTGCTACCAGTTGACCAAAGTAGAGATATGGGAAATTTAACAACGTACAACACAAACTTTTTGGCACAGGAACTTACATTGCAAACCAGGAAAAATATGCTGGTACAATTGGTTCATTAAATCAATATGCTTTATTACACAAATGTTATTTGATATTTGATAAGAGTTATGAAGAGATCCGCGTTCAGCGTTCCAAAGAAAGTATAAAAGCATTTTACACATATACATCTATTTAAAAAGCAACTATCATGTTGTAAACTATAGGTGTAGATGCAGTAGTAAGTCACATACAGAAAGTGCCTTTTGTCTCTTATAAGGGTTTTGTGAAGCAAGGAAGCAAGTTTTCCGATCGTCCAATCTCCGGTGCGTTTCAAGAACTTGGAATGGACAATGGCGGCTTGTCGTTTAAACCCTACAACAGCGATTACAGACACCAGAAAAAATTTGTTCTAAAATCTTTCAAGGAGTAAGTATTTGTCTAAAGAAGTTATCGCAACATATGAATTGTAAAAAGTCTGTTTGTAGTTTTGGGGTGGGAAAGTCGAAGGTGGATGATTTGATAAACGAGGAAGCAGATATTTTCAACGAGTTTCTGAAGGACAAAGAAGGTCAACTGGTTGATCTGAAGGTAAATGTTGATTCCCCTCAAATGACTTTTCCATTGCTGAACTTTTTTCAGCTATGTAAGAGTAACAAGAAAATGAGGGTATAACTGTCTTGTTCACAATTAAAACGCACTTTTGATGGCCATTTTACAACAGATGAGTTGTTGCTTGGTCTAGTTTATTTTTTTCGCGCTCTTCGAGCAGCGGGGTGGCGAAAGACCCCGGGGGTCACCTTGTCAGCCACCCCTAACTTCGAGGCCGGTTAAGATGCACAAAAGCAATCACAAGCGTGTGAACGTATAGAAAAAGTAACACGAAAGCAAATAAGTGAAAAACAGAAAAATATGCAAATAAATGAAACAAGGAAACGAATGTGGTCTCAACAGTTTAAATTCTTAGGACTATTTCTACGCCCTTACAGCCAACGTTATATCAAAAATCGTGTGCGGCCAACGGTTCGAGTACGAAGACCTCGAAACAAAAGCTCTGGTTACCGCTTTAAAGAACGAGTAAGTCTCATGTCTAGATAACTGTAAGCTATGGATTTGTGGTCTAATACAAATCCATTCTTGTTTTTTTTTTCAGGTTTTCCGATCCAAAGGTTGGCCTGGTCGATATGTTCCCGATATTAAGGTGGTTTCCCGTCTTTTCGACCTCAATCAAAGAGTTCGTGAAATGCGAGCATCATGTTTTAGGTCAGTGATTTTAAAATATTTTCTGCACCACAACGCATCCTAAAAGTACCGATCAAAAACAGTAGAATAATGCTTAGTGCTCCGATTATAGAATTGATCTCTCTATGAGTATTTAGTAATTGACCACCCAATAGGCCTCAGGAAATTGACCACCTATTGTCTTTAAAGAGCTGACCAGCCTATATGGACATTAAGGATTTGACATCCTTGCATTAGGTTGTTGATCACCTGTATCCGTGATCCAAATGTGTTTTACCAGATATCATCACGAAACAATGGAATCGGCACAAAGAGTTGTTCGACCCGAACCACCTAAGGGATTTCATGGACTTGTTTCGCTACGAACAGAAGTTCGGTAAAGGCGAAGAACACTCTGGGTTCACGGTAAGGCGCTAATTCAGTAATGGCATATGTCGCACATCACCCAGGAATGTATAGAGCAGCGCCAGGTATACACTAATTTATTTACCCTGATAAAGAAGACAACCTGAATATGACGTCGTCCGTACGTACGCAAAAATACTTTTGCCAGAAAAGCTTTGTGAGTTTACATTAAGAACATTAACAGTAAAGTAAGGTGCCTAAACCGCAGAGTTAACCTCGACGTTCATTGCCAAATACACAGATATAGGTTTATGACCGAATTTAGATTAGGTGAGGCCTTAATTAAGCTGTCTCGAGCCCTGAAGCCTACTTCCTTCAAAAACAGGTCCGCTGGTAGCAGAAGTATT
Source organism: Phallusia fumigata (assembly GCA_008931825.1). Lineage (NCBI taxonomy): Eukaryota > Metazoa > Chordata > Ascidiacea > Phlebobranchia > Ascidiidae > Phallusia > Phallusia fumigata. The sequence continues at coordinate 3,171 of QXVZ01009311.1, read as the reverse complement.
TACGAAACTATATACATTTCTTTTATTGATACCAAATAATGNGCCTTAATTAAGCTGTCTCGAGCCCTGAAGCCTGCTTCCTTCAAAAACAGGTCCACTGGTAGCAGAAGTATTTACGAAACTATATACATTTCTTTTATTGATACCAAATAATGCATTACTTGTACTTAAGCTGTCTAGCCAAAAGACTGATTAATCAGCAAAGTTTAGGTTTAAGACAATTGAGATAAAATAGACAAAGGAAAACATTGAACTCGAATTGTTTCGACCCTTGAAGATTGCACTTCGTACGTTGCAAGTTAGTCCCACAAAACGTTGCTTTACATATACTTGTTGTTTGCAACTATGTTTACTGCATCATGATGGTAATGATTCCAGCTAAACTTTTTTTCAGGACCACCAAATGCACAAATTAGGAACGGACCTTTTTGTGGCCGGAGCAGAGACGACTTCGACCCAGCTGGCTTGGTGTTTGCACTTATACTTGTATTACAATGAACACCAAGCAGCATTGGAGGAGGAAATTACCAACGTGTTTGGTATGTACCTTGTTAAAGAGTAGTTTGCTTAAATTAGCTGGTACATCACATTGGGTTTACGTAAGTTTAAATTTGATTGTGGAAAACACAGTTTAAAACAACCAAGCCCTGCAAACAAGACAACAACAAAACTGTTCACAATCAAACGTTGTATAAACTTTTCTGTTGACAAACTCTCTAAATCATCACCGAAAGTAGCGCTAAATACATGACCCAGCATGAACGACGTAGAGAAAACCAACTCGTTTTCAGGGTGCAACGTCAAAGGTAACAATTTTTAAATGCACTTACTTGCAGGCACAAGTGGTGCGGTGACCCAAGCACACAGAGCAAAGACCCCATTCCTAAATGCTTTTATACAAGAAGTCTTTCGGTTTAGCACAGTTGCCCCTCTGGTACTCAAACACAAAGCTACCATACCCGGGGAACTAATGGGGTTTGATATTCCCGCTGGAACTACGGTAAGCCATTTAAAAACACTGTCAGAACGGTTAACATACATTCTCTGGGTGGTTTTCCTTTTTGTGTGGGTATTGGCCGTCCCGCAAAAGATAGCCCCCTACGCTAAAATCCAATTTATTTTGAGCTCTCTCAATAGCATTAAAATGCGTAGTGCAGCGCGTTCTACTACTATTTAGGGGTGTAGTGCTGCCATGGCGACCCGGAGCTCCGCTTCGCTACCTCAAAAAGTGGGTAATGGGTCATTGGGGTCGAGAAAAGGGAATGAGTATAGTGGGCTTATGAAAAGAGTTTCAGCAAACCCTCCAATAGCAGAGCTCCGGCACTATAAAATTGCCATTACACATTCACAATTTTTAACTTACCAACGCAGCTATTTCCGGTTATTTTTTGGTGCAATTGTGACACTATGACTTCCTCACTAAGCGAAATATTCTCAACTTAACGTAGGTTGTTCACTCTGTATAGTAACCATTCATTTTGTTCATTCACAGCTTATTCCCAACTACCATGCTGTTCATATGGATCCTGCAATCTGGAAAGAACCAGAGAAGTTCGATCCGTATCGCCACATCGACGAAGACGGGAATTTCATTCATTCGAACAAAATATTGCCATTTTCTATAGGACCAAGGGTTTGTCCCGGAGAGCAACTGGCTCGGGTGGAAACTTACATTTACTTTGCAAAGTTCCTCCAGAAATACATTATTCTCCCGGGCGACCAGACTCCTCATATTGACGGCATCACATCGATGGTTCATTACCCGAAACCTTACTTGTTTAGGATTGAACAGCGCTAGTATGACGTTGTCTATCCTTAACTTTGTACTTGAACTAGCGTGATTCGAAGCGGTTTGGAGGAGACCGCATTGGACACAAAAACCCTTTAAACTGTTATTGACACGTTACTGACACAGCACCATTTGTGAAACTTTGACTTGTTTACGATTGAACAGCGCTAATGTACCATTGTTCGTCGATGATAGTGATGCTTTTAAACTGTTTTTGACATGTTGCTGGTGGTATTTTTGTAACTTGCCAACAGAAACACAAAAGGGTTGATGTGATATCATGAGAATTTATATTATCTTTGTCTCTTTCAAAGTAACAATAAAAAACGTTTGCATGCCGATCCCTGTAAGCATGTGCTTCCACTTTCACAGCCCAATTCCGGTGTTATATGTACTTAAACGGCAAAAGAAATGCATACCAAGCACTTTTCCTACATCCCATGATGTTTGTCGACAAAACCACGAATCAATCGGTTTTCTGTATCTGCTTGTGTCGACATGTTCGGCCTCGTTTAAACCCAACATGCAGCTTAATACACAGTCTAAACGTCTGTTACATTCACAGTGAACAGTAAACTGCAAATGGTTTTGAAACGTAAGGATCTCTATTGCTGCTCCAGTGGGGAAGCTGTGCACACAAATTCAATAACTTCAAGTGTTTTTATTCAAAGAAGGATACAAAACAGCAAAAGAATTGAGTTGAGTTTATTTCGCTCGGTGGAAGAAAAACAAAGGGACTCAATACTGTTAAATCAAACATCAGAGCAGAAATAGCAACGTTAGAAACCTAATTAAACTTAAGAATGGTGGTAAAACCTAGTGATTATGTGGCTATACAGTTTGGGCTTGCCGCCGATCATGTTGCTTCGAGCACGTACAGACGGGTGTCTGCGGTCAGGTAGTTGTGCCTGCCTGGCATTCTGCAACGCTCAGACATCGCCTCAAGTTTGCAGAAGTACACATCAAACAACAGCCGGCATATATGTTTGAACAACAGCGAGACTTTGGCATTTGCCGTCAGCCACCCAACCCACACGCGGCGAAGCATTCAAGTAGTCAGAAGTAAAAAAAAACCTTGGAGCTAGCAGACCTTGACCGGCTCGAATTTAGCAGGTGGTGCAGGCGGCGCTTGCAGAGAAGGAAGGCAGATTCATGAAAATGTGTATTATAATAAAAAGGGTGTTAAGACTTTAGATGTGCGTGGATAATGTAGAGTTCAAAGCCTATCAATCTTACAAAAAGAAGAAAACCGCAATAAAGGGAGTGTTCGCATTGTTATGTGTATTATTAAATGCCAAGAAGATTAGGGGAGTATAGATAATTCTTGCGTAATATCTAATACGGTTCTGCTGATCAAGGTTTCCAGACAGCAGGTTCTGTAC
>QXVZ01009309.1:0-14619 GCA_008931825.1 Phallusia fumigata | reverse complement strand
TAAGGACTTGTTTTTTTCGTGTAGTGAAAATTTTTTGTGGCTCCCAACCTTTATTTAATGTTGTTTTTTACTTGCCACTATTGTTATCAGGCAAAATTTTGCCACAATTCGTTCATCCCCCCGAAAACAAATAGGCCCCCAAACAATATGTACTGTTAGAAAACATTGAACTGCTGGAAAACATCCATGTCGACGATTTAAAAGCCCGCAATGCAAAGCAGTAAAATCTTGGTCTCACCGAAATCTCGTGATGAAATTTTAGTTGATAAAACTTACCGCAAATTCAACAACGGCGCAGAGAATTCCTGTTCTGTTTATCAACTTCGCCCTCACGAAACCGTGAAACCTTTAAAAGACATAACTGGGTTGGTAACTTTTGTCGTTGTTTTTACAAAACATTGGTAAATGGTTAGGTGTAACGCTTTCCTGGGTCAACTGCCTACACAATTAAATCTGCAAAATTTAATTTATCTCAGTAAAACGATTCAGCTAGAACTTGTGTGCAAAACATTTTTTACATTTCGACAAATGCTAACATCAGTAGGAATGAAAATGTTCGTAAAGTAAGGATTGTTAAAGTACTGGATTGTATCTTCTCATTCACAAGTAGTAGTAAAATTGTTTTCGAGAGAGTATGACAATATAAGCAGAGAAACCTAACAAAGCAAAAGGGGAAGAGTCACTGGCAAAGACGAACGGGAAAACCCCTACCTCGAAAAGATGTCTTTTATCTCCTTCTCGGAGGTGGACGGGCCGATGTTGGTTATAAGTAGACACGAGGTGGCAGCAGAAGAGGGGGTGGACGCGCAGGGCATTGTGGTACCGGAAGCTGCCAGGTTGAACAGTGGGGCGCCTTCGAGCGGAAATAATTTAGAATTTTTTTATCGAGCGTGGTTCGGTGTGAAAATATTTACGTATAGTTACTCTATAAAGTTTACGGTTGTCACCTTATGTTACAGTGATACGCATCAGTGCTTTCGACAAATTATCGAAAAAAACTATTTGTTTATTTTACCAGAATTTTTTTGGCGGAATATTTTTCAACACCAAAAAATCGACAAATAGGGCGGAAAGCACTGAAGCGTAGAATAGCATTATGACGTAACAATAAATACCTGCTAAGTGGGTAAGAATAGCGCCATGGTGTGGTGAAGGTGCAATGTGATGAAAGGTGGGAGTGACCTGTCACGTGACCGACACACAAAAAGATTATGTGACGCAATTATAACAATGGCGGGAAAACAGAAAAAGGGTGCAAGAAAAAGGGCGGTCTTGAAAATTAAATAAAGAGTGACTCTGTCAGGGACGCCAAGTGCGATTTCTACGTCACAGCTTATACGTCATCAACATGTTCAACACTGGGATAATGTCTTTATAATGTAGCCTTGCCACATACATTACGTCCCGTTAAATAGAATTCCTCTTTACTGCGCTGGGATATCATTACATGACTGTTTGTGCAGAGAGAAACGCAAGGACACGTATGGTTGTTAAATAGCTGTGTTGCAAGATACTTTAACATTTTTCGTCAAAATTTTAATTCAGTACAAAACGATGTAAACGCACAAAACTATTTGTTTGTGGTGTGCAGAAGCCTAAAGATAGTTTAGTTTTGTGGATCTAGATAACCGTTCAGGCGCTACACCAACAAACGAAACTGGTGACACATCACCATGACAATATCCACCAACCGCAAAAGTTTCATCCAAATTGAAAAAAAGGGTAAAGTATAACTATTTGTGTTTCCTGACCCATACATATTGTGGGGGTGCTAACTGCCCCCCCCTGCATCTCACCCTTGGCGTCCCTGGTGATGGTTGAACTAAAATACAAACAATGGAGAAATTGAGAAGAAGGGGGGTCAGTCGGTCAGTGGGGGGGTACGATTGACTGAAAGTTTGTGCGTCATCAAAGACAATCATTGTTGCGTGCATTATAACTCCAATTATGACGTCACATACCTGTACAGGGGCCGGAAGGTGGGTGTGTGTGGGGTGGGGCTGAATCAGGTCTGAGTAAGACGCCAGTCTGCAAAAAAGTGTCTCTGAGGATAGGTGTTTGATGGACGCATTGTAAGGAGGCGATGCCCGTTATTAAACCGGAATGGCGTCTTTATCTAATATACGGTAATGTTTAGGATTGCTTTTAAGCAAACACATTGACGGTAAAGCATATTCTTAGGTCTCCTGGGTATAGAGATGACAGCAAACGGTTTCAAGTTACTTTTTGAGAACAAAAGGTCAACGTCAAGTTTTACTTTTCCCACAAGAAAACAATTCCAACTTGAAGCACATACAGTAGTTCTTCCAAAGTGCAAATTACGTGCTATTATTTGCACACAATAGCTTTTATGGCGATCACGCGGTAGCGCAGAACAAATGTGACGTCACAGAGCAACAAGTCTCTGCTTGTAGCACAATAAAAGGCGCCCAGGTTACGTCACAAGAATTGTGGGATTCAACTAAGATGGTGGTTGGATTTAACTACAGTACTTTAATTTCACACTCACTGTTGGGGCCAGAGTTCTGTAGGCAGGATGCTTGCTGAGCTGTATTCTGTAAAAACGTAATGATTATTTTGTGTAAACCGCCTTTCGGGGAAAAAGCGTTGATGTTCCCTATCGACTACCACGCTTCCGCGGTGCCCAAGTATATGATTTTATACCGGAACGCTCCGGCAGCACTACGCCATTGGCCTGTGTGTTACTATGTAGGGTTGCGACTACACAATAATTGTTTGTTTCAGAGACCTAAACCCTCGACAGAAAACTTTAAATGTTAAATGTTTCAATTCCTATTTTTTCAGGTTTCCGGATCCGCTTGAAACTTCAAAAACGTACGTGAAGGAAAATATCCGATGATCTGATTGGCCAAATCTTGGGNTCACGCGATAGCGCAGAGCAAATGTGACGTCACAGGGCAACAAGTCTCTACTTGAAACACCGTAAACGCGCCCAGGTTACGTTACAAGAATTGTGGGATTCAAATAATGTGATGGTTGGATTTAACTACTGTACTTTAATTTCACACTCACTGTTGGGGCCAGAGTTCTGTAGGCAGGATGCTTGCTGTGCTATATTCTGTAAAAAAGTAATGATTATTTTGTGTAAACGGCCTTTCGGGGCAATAGCTTTCCTATTGTTTTTAACGGGACCGCTTCAAACTTCAAAAACGTACGTGAAGGAAAGTATCCGATGATCTGATTGGCCAAATCTTGGGGCGGGGACGAAGGGCGGAGCTTAACTTTCGTATTCGCTTTAGCGAATTCAAGTCTCAGCGTGTGGGGCAGCTCGGGATCAAATTTGATTCCCTGCGAAAAAACAGAAACATCCAAGATTACACCGTTGTTACGCCACAAGCTAACCGATAAAGACAAAACGACGTCACAAACCTGAAGAGCGTTCTTCGCTTCGTCAGCTTCGTTTCTTGAGTCGAACGTGACAAAACCGACGGGCTAAAAAGAATAAACAAAAAATGTTAATAGACGACATCAAGGCAAAACAATTAAACAGAAACAAAGTGTCGTTCTTACCACAGGGGCTTTCCCAGGTTTGGTTGTAGTACGTATGATGGATCCCTCGTAACCCTGGCAACAGAGGATATGTTTCGGTGAATTACGTGGTAAAACGACAAGCTGATGATTTATGAACAGTTTGACTTCATATTTTGCCGATAGGGTGTGACGCACATGTTGCGATTTAATACTCAAATTTCACACTTCACACAGAGTATTGCAGAATAAAAAAGTGCAGGTCCTTCCATTGTGAAAGCAAATATTTGCGTCAAGTGCAAAACTTGCCATAAAAGCATGACAGAATGGCGACCCAAAGCAAGCAATGGTAATATACTATATTGCTGTCTCGTTATGAAGTACGTTTTAGGTACATTAATTCCTGTAAAAAGATTTGTGCAACTTTCATGATATCCGTTTGTTACTTCAAGTTTACAAAACTAGACCGAATATCTAAAAAAAGGCAGTGCTTCATTGCAAACCGTTTTGGAGCTTACAGATATGGCTGTGGCAAAAGGTTGCATACATTTAACGAACAACAGTGCTTTGCTGTACAACACAAATAGCTCGCGAGAAACAGGTGCAATGTCATTGTTACATCACACAGCGAAATCCCTAATTAGTAGGCTTTACACAATACGATGGTGGGAATAGCATTTACCGAAAATCCACGAAAAAGAAGATACAGCTCCCGCTTTTTGGCGTCGGCTGGAAGCCCGCTCACAAATAATGTACGGACCTGGAAGGAAAAAAACAAAAATAAATCGAAAATCGTCAACAAAGCAACGTTGAATAATTTAGCGTGGCGATCACCGGAGCGGAACGGTGATAATGCCCGATGATTATTACCTAATAATCCCTGAATTCGGCGGCGCCGTTTTTTGCCCACTGTGAGGTAACAATGGGAGAATAATGATGGGCTTTCGTGCTGTGAGAAAACAGCGGGTGTGTGGAACACGGAAGTATGCCGGAGACGTAATAATGCGCGTGACAAGCGCGTTTGCCGCGGCCATAATGACGTAATAATCATTTGAATTCCCTTGTGTTTGTATGTTGATGAATCTTTGCTGTCCGTTGGGGTTTGGATATCAATCTGACCGCTGTCAAGTCGATTAACCGTTGTTGATCTTGTTGTTTATTTTTGAAACGTCGTCAGCTGTTCTGTACTTCGTTTGTCATTCAAAGTTGACACTCACTCTTTTATGTGGTCACTATTTTGAGATTGGTTAATTTTGACTTATTAAAGCAGCAATTCCTAGGGGTAATCAGATGATGGTAAACACTTTTTTTGTAGAATATCGAGTTTAGTTTGTGTTAATTTGTCATTACATTTCACTTTACATCTTCTGTAAGTCAAGTTGTGGTATTTTTTTATTTTTTGGAAAAGGTGTAAAATCCTCTTCTCAGGGGTAATGATAATAAAAAGGTTAAGAACCACTGTATTAAAGCGTGACAATGGGTAATACGCCGAAACAAAATGAAAAAGTCAAACTGATATGTATTTTATGTTTGAACCGTATGACCACAGGCGGTGGATGCATCATTGGCGCACGCTGTGTCAAATTGTCGTTGAATTTTTGGTCGTCTCAAACTCAAACTCGAGCATTTAAATTTCACAGCAGGTCCTGCCTTAGAGATTTTGTGCTATATATGAAACACGTTACCACTGGTAATATTCAAGGCAACACACACACATGCTATTATGCGCTTTACCACCTGCCTCAGATATATCAGGATTTGGAAATCGACTATCCATTAAGATTTTTTTGTTCGCATTTAAAGCGCATTTCGGGAATACAAATGAGATGTACTGTCGACAAATATTGTTTCTTGATTAAATTCACCAGCAATTCAATATTTGCGAAAAATTTTCTGCGGCCAGAGTTTCTTTGTGCGGGTGTTTTGTTTCGTAACAATGCATTGCAAATTTGGCGGGGGATTCACAAGCCCTCAAACGCGGCGGCGATAAAAAACAAAAGAACTTCCGGTCAGAACGTTGTGAAGATAAAAGCGAGGAGATTAAAATTAATATTGACAAAACGAGCGCGCCCTATTCCGACGCAAACCCGTTGTCGATTGTGAGCAAACAGAAAGCTTTGTTCGTCATCAAACGACCATGCGCTAAAGGTTAGATCTAAACAAACAAAGAAACCTGTCAAAGCGATGTTAGGAAACAAAATTGCGCTCATTAAGTGGCCAGGGCTGGTTTCCTAATCAGACATTCCACAACATACATATGTCGCTTTTTGACGTTACAACCTGCAACAGTGACGTCACAACCTGCTACAGTGACATCACAAGTAGCAACAGCAACGGTAAAGTAGATGACACTTAACTCTAGGTGTTGGTTTCAAGTTAAAATGTCGTCTAATCTGTGACGTCACATGAAGGAGGAGTGACGTCACAAAAGCAGATGCAGTGACAATGCAATTCGGTGTAGGTGATAGTGTAAGTGGAAATGTTATCTACTGGCTGGTGGAGATAAGATATTGCACTAACAGCAGTAGTGAAATCACTGGATAGCGTTTTGACATTTGCAAGTGTTACAGACGAAAGACAGGCCTTGCTGTCTCCCACCGACACGATAGTTAAACCAGAACCTCCTCTTTAGATTTCACAATCGACTGGATAAGAACAGTAACAACTTTTTGTAAATTGATTTAAGTCATTTCGTTATCTTACTCTAGCTGCAATTGCGGTGCATCAGTTTGAAACAAATCAAATCGACTTTTTGAAAAAGTTGTGACATCCCACAACGAAAACGTTGTATATTTGAGGTGGCAAACAATAATGTATTAAAACAAACCCATTTAAATGCTTAACAGTGCACTTAATTTTCACCACTACAAACAGGAAGGGGAAATAATTTAAATTTTAACCGTGCCGGTGTTTGAAAATTGATTGACTGATTCTCTTTAAAACACACGTAATTCGGTTTAAATTGGCTTAACTTCCACCCATTGATTTTCGTTTGAGTTCTGTCCAGTTTGAATACTGATGGCACTCAATGCCCAAAGACAATCTATTTCCTACTGATTCGGCAACTTAAATGCAAAGGCGCGATCCAGCGCTGTCGCTTAACGAAAAATCAATGCGCAAATCGATTTGGGGGATTCTCATATCAAAATAGCCAATTAAAATTAATGGATGGATTCGCAGGCAAGCAGCTGCAGCAGACTGTCCAGCAAGTAAAAACCTGCACCACAATCGAAACGCAATCACTATTATGATGTAATAGACACCCGATCGTTCGCAAGGCATGAAACGCAGGTGAGATTGAATTGCTCCCCAGGGAAAATTGGCTGCAGTTAAACTGCGAGGTCCCCACATCGATTAACATCAATCGTTCCCCCGTTAATTTGATTTTAGGAAGTGCACCGTTCCAAACGTGGCACCGCATTTAATTTTAAAAATTTTGCTCAAAAAAGGAACAAATAAATGCTACAATTACTTGAGAATTTATTTGTGTTTAAAAAAATGAAACACACATTTATATGAAAGCAAAAAATTTAGCCTTTAAAAAAACCAGGTAAACAAAGTTGTTGGAAAAAAACGTAAAAAGCATATTCCATACCTCTTCTTCTTTATCAGCCTGATTATTATTTGCATCGGCATTCATCATCTTTGTGGAGTCACAATTGCTTTTAAGACTTTTCGCGTTCCAAAAATAGCCGCTCTGAACTTGAGATGAGGTGCTGCACGAGGAAAGTGATAAAACTTCTGCTTTTCGCTTTCTCGATTCCGTCTTTAGCGGCAGAGCTTCGGCGGTGGCCTTCATATAAGCGGAACAGGCAGAACTATCGAAGACTTGCCACTGCGATGCCAAGACGTATTCCAGCCTTCCTCCAAGGCAATAAAACTCCGCGCTCGCCAAACACGCGCCTTTTTCTTGCCAAAAACGCGATAACAAGCGCTTGTGGGGAATGAAATGGCCGGGCGTCATGCATGGCTGCCTCCATAGATTGATGATGGGTCTTGGAAAGATGAAAACTGAGGTAACGTATTTGCTGTGTTACGCCACAATGGCCTTTATGCGACAGTAAAATTATTCGTTGTTTCCTTTTTGAAATTTTGGCAATTGGGTGGCCTATATTTCCAGTGTGCCATTTTATAGTATTGTTTACACATTCCTGCTCGCAGGTTCTCCAAGGAATTTACTGTTTTCTTATTATTGAGCATGCCTTTCTATTGAGTCATAATTTAAGCAGAACATCTTTGAATAAGGTCGTACTTAGTTTCTGTTTGTTTAAAAAAGGGAAACTTCATTTTAACCATTTGACTGAGCTGTATGTCCAACTTCTGTTCGTCTGCTTGTTGGTTTACCTATGGTTGGGCATTCAAAATTTTGTGGTAGAAATAGGAGAATAATTATTATTAGTAGTGTGACCACAGAGTATAATGTAATGTGACGGTTTGGCTTAAAGTTTTTGAAGTAATGACAGTATTTCAATGATTTCCGACGCCACAGTATAATGTGACCTTAACGTACAAAGTTAAGGTCACATTTGTACGACAACTGTATTTGGAGCGTATAGGGTTTTTGATCATGATTTGTGTTTTACAATAATGACGCTAATACCTCTGGCCCAAAAAAACACATTTATCTGCATTTAGTTTAGTTGTTCAAAAGCAGCAACAGCCATCTCCGTATTCTCCGAGAAGAACAAACGCATTCACTGAATTTACTCACTCAACTGCGCAATCAAGCGGGATAATGGCAACAAAAATATTTTCCGTTGGATGGTGCTGCAAATGTTCCACGATCGTCTTTTTAACTTCACAATTTCACATATTAACGATTCGCAAGAATTGTTTCTTACCAACGTGGTTACATGTATAACTACATGCAAATAAATTGAGGTTATCTATTTCTTTCTGAAGACTCTGTGGATTTAGGTTGTATAAAAAAGGGGGCAACTTTTATAAGTATTTATTTGACATAATATTCTTTATATTAGCACAATAAAAAACGAAAAAACTTCCACCGCTTTCAATACATCCATGCCTTCATGCAATTACACAGAATCATACAAGCAAGTGTTCACTGAAATAATGAAAGGGTTGCTGCAGTTTTCATAGCAACTACCTAAGTGATGTTACTGCTTCCATAGCAACCATCAGGTTATGATGTGGAAGTTTTCTTGTTTTTGTTTGTTGTTAAATGATGATAATTTGGAAGGATTTTTTTGAGGAAGTCGATCTGTTGTGTTTGTGGCTAAAAAACAAAACACAACACGGTTAAAATATCTAGATTAAAAATATACAAAGAAAATGTAGATCAAATCTCTGTAGACTAGAAAAAAGATGTAACTTTGTTCTTGCAGTTTTTGCAATTATGCTGATTTATTTCTCCGTTGTGGCACTTAGGACAAAGCTTTAGTGGTGATGTGTGTAACTGAAACATCTTTGTGCCATGTGTAAAGCACATGTTTTTGGTACCAATCCACCAAGTAACCCAACTTAATGTAAAACTTGGATTTTTTTCAGGAGTAACCTACTTCAATGTACAATTTTAAAATTTGGGAGGGGCCATGGCCCCTCTCGCCCTTTCTCGGCTACGCCCCTGTTTGGTACCCATATCCCTAACGCAAAAGAAACTTGCAGTAAAGTGAGAAAGCCAAAGTTACCTGTGGTTTGTCAGCATTTATTCTTCTGAGAAATTTATCTCCACAAATCACAGTATTTTCAGGTAAAACTTCATCAATATTCACATCACAGGCTGCGCCGATCATGCAGCCATTACTGAGTGTTGTGCATGTGCCAACTTTAGCTGAAACAGAAATTAGAAGTGAAAAAGTAACTACTTTCACAGAAAAATATATTTTACCTTTGCTTTCCAATATGTTATGATTTCCAATAGATTTGCCTTGAAATTCTAAAAAAATGCAGGTATTTAGTAAATACTTTTTATTTTTCAGAGTTTAGATTTAGTTGTCATACACCATGCTAAACATGACGTTTTTGTTAGCAGGTAATATCATTAACAAGTTTCATACCAGATCCAACTTCAAAAACATTGTGGTTGCCAATGATGAGAGGTGTATTTTGTGCAGGGGCTCCAGGTCGATTTCTGGTTATAAAACAACATAACATTACATATCACAAAATTTGTTTTTGTTGTTACCAGCAGTGTAGTTTTGGCAAATTCCTTAAAAGTAAGAATAAATTTTGCACTAACAATGACATGAGGTGCTACAGAAACATGTCAAAAAATATGCAGCTTTTATCTAGCTGGGCCAGGATGCTTTACCTTAATTAATATTGACAGATCTGTTTTTACTGTTTCTCAATCATCAATTTTTTTTAAAATTGCAATAATGTTCTTTACCTTAAATTGACAACAATGCTATGGAGCAAAAAAATGTTTGTTTCACAATAATTACCACACAAAGTAAGTATCAAGGCATGAATGAAACCCACCATACTTGTTAATAATAAAAGTTTGTTCCTCAATTAAATTCCCCTCTCCTATCACGATGGGTCCATCTTTTGCAATAATTGTGGCTTTTGGATGAATTACACATCGGGCACCGACCTTGATATTCCCTTCCAGCGTAGCTTCATTACAAACCAATGCATCCGTTGCAACATCAAGCAAAGGACTTGAGAAAATAAAAAAATAAATCAGAACTCTTTTCTGTAAGACTTGTAGGTATAGAATTTAACATCGAAAGAGCAAAATTTTAATCCAGTATTTTACAAGCAACATTACAAACTGTATTTACTTTGAAATACTTCTTCTTTGTGCAATCATGGTTCATTAACACATACAATTCTAGATTTCTACAAAATGTAAGAAAAACATTAAATTTTTAGAATGGATTAGAAAATAGGCAGTTGTGGGAAATGTTGGCAACAAAAGTTAAACATGGACATAGCTAATTCAAATTGCATCTTAAGTCCAAAAAAATATTCCAATTTGGGAAAGCACCACATTAACAGTTTTTCTATGCTTTTTTAACCTTTGGTTTAAAGAAAGCATCCATGCTTTTCATTCCCTTTTTATCAACTTTGCTTAATATTTTTTGAGAGCGCGAAAGTTTTGGTTTAGTATCACTTATATTTTTAACTTCAATTTGTGAGTAATCTTCACTAGCTTCAGTTTTGATTTTCTTTGCTGAGGAGTTCGGGCCACAGCTTTTGCGTTTTTCAGTTTTCTCAGGAAGTTTTAAATGCTCCAATAGCTTTTTTGCCAAGTTTGCATCAATGTAATCACACAACATCCCACATGAATATCTTAAATGTTCATTTCCGTCGCTGATTTCATTGTCAGTTTTTTCCCAAACAAATATTCCCGCATCTTTGATCGCAGTGTTCAGTCTTTTCACTTTTCTTTCAAGCCATACTAGCACCTTTTCCTCATTGTATCTAAAAATTTTGTTGTGGTTAGCTCCATTACAATATAAATTGTTATTTAAAAATAAAATATTGCACATTGCGAACCAAATGCACACAACAGTATTGGCTGATGAAAGCAGAAGTAAAGCAATAACTGAACAAAAAAATATTGTTTACCTGTATGCTTTCATGTCATTTGAGCCAGCAGTATCAGCAATTTGATCCAACTGCTTTTCATTCAGACATGATTCCAAAATTGGATCTACGTTTGTTAGAAGTTGATTAAGCAGAACAAATTTTCCAGGATTTGCCGTTTTTAAGAAAGGTAGCAGTAAGAACAGTGGATCAAATGGAGTTGTCACAAACATTGAACCGTCCTTAAGCACTGTGTCACCTACAAACCACGACGAAGGCTTTTCATCATGTTTTCTTATCTCGAAAAGTTGGGCCTCAATGTCTGATTTGGCGACCATAAACTTTGTGTGTTTTCCGGTTTTTGGGTGGGGTAGTGATACAATTTTTGTCTCTGCGTTTTGCACGCAATTAGGTACAACAAATACCCACTTATTATCAGTTTTGTCACCGTTTGAAGTCATCTTGTATGCAAAAACTCGGTTTCCTGCGAGAGAGCATGAAAAGTCACCAAGGCGACACATTTGTCGCCGTAGTCTCCGCGACATTTATCTGTTCATTATTGTTTTGTTCTGGAATGCAGTGCGCGTATTTGTAAAGTTGTTCCGAAATATTAGCCCTGAAAAAATTGTAGTGTCCTGTAATCGATTGTTAAACTTGATAACGCAATTGAAAAATGTTTTAGTGCTAGACAATGCGGCGCGACATGACGTCATAATGGATAATGGAATATGGGACAATTGAATTGAACTTTGTGACTTGGTGTGTGTTGTGGTGTTGCTGGTTGTTGCTTTTAACGTAATAAGGAAGTTAGTGTTTCATTTTACGTTAAACTCGAAACAACCAAATTTAGAACAGTTTATTAGAGCACGATTTGGTTCAACTCTTAGAAAGCTGTAACTACATTTTACGTTGTTTTGTTTTGTCCTAGAACTACAAAAAGCTGGGCTGTTTAACTGCCAGCTTAAAGTGACAAGTAATAAATGTTGCCAAAATGGATGAAATTGATAATAATACTTGCATAAATGAAGAAGAAAATGAGCAAACTACAACGGATATTGTGGATAACAATGAAACAGAAGAGGCAGTCGATGACAATCTCAATACTGTACAACCAGACCTGAACGAACTTCCTGAATCTAGCATTGACGATTTATCATCATGTTCTCCTTCTAATCCCGGTGATGAAGCATTTCCAGAAGATTCTGCTCAATCGAGTGTTGAGTTAACAGAAGAAGATAACCTGCATGGCATACAACCTGAACCTGTACTTGTCCCACAGCAGGAAGAGATTGTTGTGGAAAATGAACCTGAAAATAACATTCTGAAAAACGAAATGCAAGTTTCAGAACCTTCTGCTGTTGACGAGGTCTATGTGCCGGACATACCTGTATTAAATGGTCACACAGAAATTGAAGAAACAGATTTAAAGCTGTCAGAGGTTGCCGTGTCACTGCAGAAGTTCCCGCAAGGGGAAAAACGTTTTAACCCATTTGACAAAGTGACCACAGATGACAGCAAAGATTTGTGGAAATTTCAAGATAAAAGTCTTGAGGAAATTGAGCGATTTTCAGAGTCATTTAGTCCTAAAAGCAGCCTCCCAAGTTCACCAGAAAAACAAGTTCATCAAGTTGAAGAAAATCTTAATCCTGTTGTTGACGATATTTGGGTTCAGCAGGACGCATCTTTGTCTCACCAACATCACCCACAATTTGAACTTATGCCACAGGAGCAAAAGCACCAGAAACCATTAAATGATTTTAGTTCCAGTGTTGAAGATGTTGAACAGGCAATAAGAGAAGTTCAAATTACCCCATCAACTTCAAAAATACCTATTGATGACCCATGGGTGAAAATTGCCCCNATTGTTTTTGGCACCTAAAGATCTAGTTATACAGAAAATATAACCTACATTGTAACAGATTTGTTTTGCCTTCTAAAGGTAAAGTTGCTTGAACAGTTTAGTTTTTGTAATTTAAAGTGAAGGCGTTCTGATAAGTCAAATCTTTACACAATAAATTGTACTTTATTAACATACAACCTTAATGCATCTGAGCAATTTGTTGCATCAACGAAATCGAGGAACTTCGGTAACCACCACCAAAATGATTCCAGTGATTTAAATAATGAAAAAGCTGATAAAGTTTTAGTCGATGTTCAAAACCCGGTTGCTTTGGAACTAGTTCATGGTAAGCTTTAAAATAGGCTTGCGGAAAACCCCCGAACATGTGAGAAATAGCAAGATCGTACTCTGAATGGCCATAAAATGACGAAGGATCAAATATGCAAGGCTCTTTGCTAAGTTCAGCTGCATTTCCACCCCACAAGTCGCCATGCAAAAGTGCTGGAACAATTTCTAAATCCAGCGGAAAACATTTTGAAATGTTTTGGTTAACTTTGGGCCAAAGTTCCCTTGCTTGAGAGTCTTGATAGTTTTGTTCAATGAGATCCAATTGATACTTTAGTCGATTTTGAGCAAAAAACTCGACCCAGTTATGGTTCCAGTCGTTTTTCAATGGTATAAATCCACAACATGTTGTGGTTTTAAAACCAAACTTGTCTACAAATTCATTTTTCTTCCCAACAAAACCTTGATCTTTTTTGACTTGTACTTGAAGTTTCTGGTTAGAAAGATGCAAGTTTGCCATGTTTTCACCCAACTCTAAAAAAAGTTTTCTGGTTGGTAAGCAAAATATATTCTTACATCCTAATACTGATTTTACTTGTTTCAAACTGCGAGTGTTTAAACTCAACTTAATTAACTGAACTTTGGATAGGATTAATTTTTGTTCTGGCTTATAAACTAATTTTTTTAGGTTCTATTGCACCTACTTGCTGCATATTTGTTGAGAGGTGACATCTCTAGAAACTCAACCGCCAGATAGGCAGTGCCATTATCCTCAAACACTTTAATTGGCTTTGGTGTCCTCACTGTGTTTGTGTCGGATATCTCTAACAGGCTTGCGAATTCCCCTTGTAGCATTACCCTAAAAAAGGCACGAAGTAAAATGGTACAGTATTTTTCATTTTTTATGTCGAAGTTCCGATTTGTAAAGTCAAGAATTTCTTTGTTTGTTTGCACAAAATACATTTATTTGTCCCAAGGAAGAGAACTGGAACTTTTACTCCAACATATATATTTTACAAAATAATAAATGTAGTTTGTTTGTTACCCTGATCCCTGTTTTGAATTTTGTTTCACAAAAACTTTTTTTCCGTCCACCAAAAAAGTTCCTCCAGAGCTTATGCAACCCCCACTTGCCCCCCCACATGATTTTACATCATGACAACCAAGCTGTTGTTTAAGAAGATTCTCCATCCGAAGTTCCAATCATGACAAACAAGATAGCCATAAAATATTCATGACACACAGAATAGCGCCTCAAGGATTAGATTGACATTGACTTTTCTATACCTGTTTAACAAACAAACAACATAGTTCTTTACACAAAACTTGCATAAAGACATATATATTTATTTTAAAAGAAAAAATTTTGGTAAACATAAACACTTTGGATAGAACAGAAAGTTTATGGAGGTAAAAAAATGCTGCTACTTAATATTTTACTCAAACAAATTCAAGGATTTATTAAAGTTGTCAGATTGGTATAAATGATATTACAGCTGTAACATACTGAC
>QXVZ01009300.1:0-11952 GCA_008931825.1 Phallusia fumigata | reverse complement strand
GGCGTAACCGCTTAATCTGTCCTGCTAAAACCATGTGATATTTGGGACCCAGCTATATGATCTCAGACATCATCAAATTTTCCAGCATAATAATTGAAAATTAATGCCAATAATTATGCAGTTTATTGTATAAGACGGATTGGTGAAAAGTTGTTTTATCTTATCTCGAAATTATGTTAATGTTCCTTTCACTTGACAATCAATGTTTTTAGGCTCTTGTTCCGGCGTGGACTGTGTTGGAGGTATATTAGTAAAGAAAACCATAAACATGGTAGTCACAGCAGCAGTAATGACAAGAAAGAAGCGTGCATGTTGTGCAATGATCGCTGTCCCGAGGTCAGTTCAATTAACACGCAAGTTTTCTTCGGTGTAATTGGAAGGTGACACAAGAAAAGCTGGGAATGTAAAACCAGTCCCTTCACTAGGAAAATTCCAAGCACGGTAAATGCTATTGCTGTTCCTACTTGGCTTTCTGGGAACCAGAGTGCCGCAAATGCAGACGTCACAGCTATTCCAATGTTCTGAGCGAGTCCACACAAGATTGTCCTCGATCGGATGAGAACAAATAGCGAAGAGTCAAGTAAGGACAAAGTCACAAACATATAATTCCAGTTGTTGCACACACTGCCATTGCCAGAATCATGTTTCGCAAGCCGAGTTTGCCTTTGAAAATCAGCTAAGCGGTAGGGAATGNAATGCTATTGCTGTTCCTACTTGGCTTTCTGGGAACCAGAGTGCCGCAAATGCAGACGTCACAGCTATTCCAATGTTCTGAGCGAGTCCACACAAGATTGTCCTCGATCGGATGAGAACAAATAGCGAAGAGTCAAGTAAGGACAAAGTCACAAACATATAATTCCAGTTGTTGCACACACTGCCATTGCCAGAATCATGTTTCGCAAGCCGAGTTTGCCTTTGAAAATCAGCTAAGCGGTAGGGAATGATATGAGCATTGGGCCGATGTATCTTGAGTTGGTAATCCAATCCACTTTGAGCGTGTGATGCGTTGAAGAATTGAACGTAAAAGTTTGCTGATTTGTCCAAAGCCGGAGTAAGAAATGCCTTTAAACACAAGCAAAAATGCCTTCGAACACAAGTAAAATCCCGAACAGAAAAGCCCATCTTCGTTTGTATATAGCCTAAGATATAGCTGACTGACTTTCATTTCTTCTATCTTCATGTTTTTGTCCTAGCCTGTTACATTTATCTGCAGAAATTTTCAAACATCATGGTTGTTCTAATGTTAGACAAGAGTTATCGAGAAAATATTTTGTTTCTTGCTAGCCAGAAACATTATAAGTTCTCTATAAAACCGTTGTTTTTTTCGCGTTCGCTAGTTTAGGACACAACTACTGGGTTTCTATAGCTAAACCGTTAGGATAGTTGAGGGCAGCGTACAACAGAAAACATACGTTTTTAGTTTTTGATGCATTTCCCTTATTGCTGTTAGTGTGTTCGATACACAACGTTTTCCAGGAAGTAGTTACATTTACGTCTACACCATTTTAGACGCCCATAGGCTTATCATGTATTTGGTTAGTCTATTTGAAGTTGTAAAAGTAGCCTACATATTGACATCAATTAAAAATTTTTTTTCATAAATTTTGTGGGTTTTAAAATGGAAATTGGCGCTTACACGGGCAGCAAGTGCAAACATTTAAAGATTTACTTTACACTTGTTGGGCAAATAGTATACACATAATTTGCAATTATCGAAACTGGTAACAATGGCACAAAACGGATTTAATAGGCCTGAATCAGGAGATGTTAATTGTCCCTGAAACCAAACGACCAAAGAATTGGGTGAACTGAAATGTTTCCAGCCAGCCAAGAAAATGTAGTTGTAAACATTGTGAGAATTCGAGACTATTTGATGTTTGTGTAGGTTTTGTACAGTGTTCTTGTGTTTTCAGGATGAGACACAAGCGCCTCAGTTCGGAGACAGTCTCACATAGAAACTGGACCAAGGTTTGATGCATCAGTAGAACTTCATCCGGATCATCATTACTATGCTAAAAATGACTGTAACAGCCTCGATTTCACCATTTTTTTATTTTTGTCGAAGCCTACATCAATATTAAGAAAACTTATACGTTGGTCAAAAACAAACGACAACGGACAAACTCGAATCTGTTTAAATGTGGGAATAAATGTGCTTGTTAGTTGAGTAGGAATTTGATTCAGTAAAACATCAAATATATGGCGATATATATGAATACGAAAAGATATACTGTACATGATTTGTATACGACATTATAAAACGCTTCTCTTTAGATGTTTTCTTCTATAGCCGCGACCAGTAATGCCTTCCTTGCAGCAATGACTCGTTTGACCTAAAAAGGGAAATTTCGTTATAAGTAACACAAGAAAACAATGGTGTTCATTCTATTTTAGTTGACTTGCTTTAGCTACCTTGCTTGTTGATGAAACAATTAGTGGCAAAAGTCAAAAACGGATGCAAAAATGCCTTTAAATTAAAAAAATGCAAACTTTATCCCCTCGTAGAAATACCATTTTATCAAAGCAGTTAAAACAAGTACTCTTAAACTATAGGCTCGGATTTTTATAAAACGATAAAATTTCTCATACTTATGACACATTTGTTCATACTTATACTTACGACAAATATTTCATTCAACATTTTTATGTTTTAACAAGCCACCTTACTATCACAAACGAAGGGCACACTTGGGCTAGATGGTTATAACACTGAAGCTGCACAAATACATACATATATCGTTTACTGGCTTATTGTACAGTATACACAACAAGCAAGTTCCGTTTCTCATTTCCATTCTGTATTGTCATTTGTTACGTTGTAGTTGAAGTATGCAAGGCATTGCCATTTAAATTTTTACAATCTTTGGCTCAAATATCGTACGTTTACAATGTTTTATTTCGTAGAAGAAGGTAAAATCTTGTGATGGTGTTTTTTGTTTTGAGCCGAATATTACTTACACATGTGAAGTTTTGAAAACAACCGGGAGGTGCGGCACCCACTATGGGTCTAGTGGTTAGCGAGACTGCCTTGTACACGCAGTTGTTGGTTCTAATCCCATCTCGGTCGCTTAATTGTGTTTCCCTGAGCAAGAAACTTGAGCGGCATTGCTCCAACCAAGTTCAGTTCAAGTTTTTTATTTTGTTTACAGCGCCCAAAAAGTACACATGAATGAATTAACTTTTAAAGTAAACGCCAAAAACAAAAATGGATCAGCCTGAGCCACTAGTGGCCATTAATTTTTGCTAACCATGCTATTTGAAAAAGTCAAATCTAAACATTTTTGGAGTATTTTTTAGGAAAAGAAAATATGCAATCATTTTTTTTTTAATTTTGGAGTAAGAATGCAGCACACGAAACGATGTGAATAATTAACGATAACGAACATGCTTAACGATAACGGCGAGCAAGAGGAACCCTATGGGTTGACCCAAACTGAAGTCAGCAACTTCTGCAATGAGACAGTAGCTCGACGCGGACTCGAGTATTCAGACGTTGTGCCCCCCGAGGATAAAAATAATACAAACAAACATGGGTCCTGCCATTCATAAGNTAGTTCAAGTTTTTTATTTTGTTTACAGCGCCCAAAAAGTACACATGAATGAATTAACGTTTAAAGTAAACGCCAAAAACAAAAATGGATCAGCCTGAGCCACTAGTGGCCATTAATTTTTGCTGACCCTTCTATTTGAAAAAGTCAAATCTAAACATTTTTGGAGTATTTTGTAGGAAAAGAAAATATGCAATCATTTTTTTTTTAATTTTGGAGTAAGAATGCAGCACACGAAACGATGTGAATAATTAACGATAACGAACATGCTTAACGATAACGGCGAGCAAGAGGAACCCTATGGGTTGACCCAAACTGAAGTCAGCAACTTCTGCAATGAGACAGTAGCTCGACGCGGACTCGAGTATTCAGACGTTGTGCCCCCCGAGGATAAAAATAATACAAACAAACATGGGTCCTGCCATTCATAAGTCTCAGCAGAAGCGTGCCGCAAAACAAAAAGTAGGAACCTCTGATCTACACTGTTGGGTCGTATAAATGTAAAATGGGCCTACAAACCATAGAGAACTTAACAAGCCCCCCCCCCAGTCGAATTTCTCACAATGCGCCAAAACTCACTCTCTTGTGAGTCCCCGACACATAACGCCTTGTAATGACGGTGTAGCTGCAGCGCGTTCCACCTGGAGCCACCAATTGTGCCCTCCATTTTTTTGCGCCTTATAACGCCTCAACGTTGCGCAGCTATTTCCGGATTGGTCATTGTTTTAGTGAAATTGGGTCGCTATTATTTCTTTCACCGAGCGAAATAAACTCAACTCAACTCATGTGAAAGTGAACGTATTATGTTCTCTATGCGCAAACAGCAATAAACCTTGGGAGATTTGTNTTGGGTCGCTATTATTTCTTTCACCGAGCGAAATAAACTCAACTCAACTCATGTGAAAGTGAACGTATTATGTTCTCTATGCGCAAACAGCAATAAACCTTGGGAGATTTGTGCAGTAATTATACATCTTAAAGTAAAAAGACACGATGCAACGAGTTTTTAAAGTTTAACTTTACTTGGCAATTTTGACCTATAAAGGCCACATGATGTTATTGTTTTAGATATCTATGGTTCACTTGTGTCAATCTGCAGGTCAATCAAGCATATCAAAAAACACATGTGACGTCACTGGCGCGAAATTTTGATGTCAACAAGCTATTTTTTGCATTGGATTTCGGAGATGTAATTGTTTGTTGTCGTTTCATTTTTGTTTTGTTGTTCTATCGATTTGCTTGTCCAGCGCCTTGGCAACATTTTGACAGACAAAATTCAAACGCTAGGTTTTTGTTCTAGACCATGTCNAGCCCCCCCCCCCAGTCGAATTTCTCACAATGCGCCAAAACTCACTCTCTTGTGAGTCCCCGACACATAACGCCTTGTAATGACGGTGTAGCTGCAGCGCGTTCCACCTGGAGCCACCAATTGTGCCCTCCATTTTTTTGCGCCTTATAACGCCTCAACGTTGCGCAGCTATTTCCTGGTTGGTCATTGTTTTAGTGAAATTGGGTCGCTATTATTTCTTTCACCGAGCGAAATAAACTCAACTCAACTCATGTGAAAGTGAACGTATTATGTTCTCTATGCGCAAACAGCAATAAACCTTGGGAGATTTGTGCAGTAATTATACATCTTAAAGTAAAAAGACACGATGCAACGAGTTTTTAAAGTTTAACTTTACTTGGCAATTTTGACCTATAAAGGCCACATGATGTTATTGTTTTAGATATCTATGGTTCACTTGTGTCAATCTGCAGGTCAATCAAGCATATCAAAAAACACATGTGACGTCACTGGCGCGAAATTTTGATGTCAACAAGCTATTTTTTGCATTGGATTTCGGAGATGTAATTGTTTGTTGTCGTTTCATTTTTGTTTTGTTGTTCTATCGATTTGCTTGTCCAGCGCCTTGGCAACATTTTGACAGACAAAATTCAAACGCTAGGTTTTTGTTCTAGACCATGTCTTAACCATTTTTTGCATTTTAAAAGATTTTTATAAACTATAGCAGGATTTTACTGCAGTACATGTGTACTCTTCGGATACCATTCAAAACCATACTTATTTATTTACGATGCGGAGAAGCCTGGCACCAAGTCAGCTGGCTAAAAAACAAGATGGACATAAGGATTTAGATGATCCAGATTATTGTTACGATAGCAAACGAAAAACAAACAAACAGGACATTTTTCACTCCCAACAATATGTGTCACCATACAGAAAACCGCTGCAACTTCTTACTAATACCCAAATTTTAAAACCAAAAGAGAACGATTCTTCTCCCAATTTGCCAGATCATGCCACTCATGAATCCTTCATTAAAAGCATTCTTTCGAAGCCATTTAAAGTTCCTATCCNTTTAAAACCAAAAGAGAACGATTCTTCTCCCAATTTGCCAGATCATGCCACTCATGAATCCTTCATTAAAAGCATTCTTTCGAAGCCATTTAAAGTTCCTATCCCTAATTACAAAGGAGCGCTGGGTGCAAGAGGTCTTGGCATTAAACGTCAACTGCTCAGGAAGCCATTGCACGATCCATTCGAAGAAAATGCTTTGGTTTTATTTCACCCACCAGAAATTTCAGCACATGACGCTTTAAAGATGGACAAAATGAAAATTCCTGTGCATGTGGTGGTGGATCCTGTTTTATCAAAGGTATATAGCGTAAATGTTTGGCTCTGTAAGGCAAATTGAGCAGTGTCAGATGAAAAAAGTGAATTTCAAGTGATGGCCTATAACGGTGTTTTTAACCATTTTTACTTTAGGCCACACCTTTGCCCAAAAAAATAAATTTGAAATAGTAATAAAGAATATGAGTTTATTAACACGGTATTGGAAAATGCATACTTTCCTTCTCTAACTATAAAGATTTTGCAGATTTTGTAAATATCTGAAATAATTTTAACTAACAGTTGTTTCTTTGGGCATGATTAACCACATTCCCGGGCTCATCAATTACACGGTAAAAATAAAGGTATGTTTAGGTGTTAAGGCCACATCAAAGGGAAGGGGTAAAATTCCTCTATGACTGTGTTACTGGTGCCCAAGTTGAAGGTTCACATGGATGCATTATGGCTGATGAGATGGGCCTTGGAAAAACGCTGCAATGCATAACTCTAATTTGGACCCTATTAAAACAGGTAAAAGTAAATCAACATGAAGTATGGCATAATTATGTATGACAAAGATGTTTTTTTGCTTGTTTTTATAGTCAATCTTGTGTAATTCAAATGTTGCCATTTATTTTTGTAACGTTTATGAATAATAAAACTACAAATGGGTTGGTGGGTTTAATTGTCTGAAAGCAACTATATTTTGTATGCATGCCATTTCTGTGTATACTAACAGGGACCAGAAATGATTCCAACCATAGACAAAGCTGTGGTGGTGTCGCCTTCAAGTTTGGTAAAGAACTGGGAAAAGGAAGTGAACAAATGGTTAGCCAACAGGGTACATACTTTGGCCATTGATTCAGGCTCCAAAGATGAGATTGACAGGTCTGAATAGGCTATGTGCTTGTTTGTTTTTATTTGTAGTTGGAAACTATGTAGTTTGTACCTCAAAGTGGTGATGCTTCCTTTCACTAGGTTTGGGTTTACATGTTCAAGCATTGTTTCTTCCTCTCTTCCACCACATTGTTGGTTGCACTTTACCATTTGTGTTTGTTTTACCAAGTTGAAAGTGTATTTCTTTTTTTAAGGGAGCTTGAACGATTTATGCACCAGCATGGTCGAAGGGTTGCAACGCCTATCCTATTCATTTCATATGAAACTTTTCGCTTGCATGCGCGAGTGCTGCAAAGAGGGAAAATAGGACTTGTAATTTGTGATGAAGGACACAGGTACCTAGTAAATATTTTAAATATTATCCCAGGCAAACTTCTTTGAGTTTTGTTTTAATTTTCCATTACAATTGTTGCCTGAATGCACTTTCCTTTCCTTTTTAATGTGTTTCATTTGTTTATTAAGGCTGAAGAACTGTGAAAACCAGACCTATTCAGCATTAAGCAGTATTAATTGTGAACGCAGAGTTCTGCTATCTGGAACACCCATACAAAACGACCTCCTGGAATATTTCAGCTTAGTTCATTTTGTGAACACAGGAATGCTTGGGACAGCTAGTGAATTTAAAAAGAAGTATAAATATGACACCTAGAAAATGTTCTTTTAAACTTTTAAACATGCAAAAATACTAAAAAATTGTATGAAAGTTAGTTTGCTGTTTAATCCAGACCATGTAAGTTATCACTGTTAAAAACCACAATTTGTTTACACTTGGCAGTTTAGTTATAGATCTGTAATTATTTTCTTACATAGTGTTTTTCGCAGATTTGAGTTGCCCATTTTGAGAGGACGTGATTCTGGAGCAACAGATAAACAGAAGGAATTGGGTGAAACAAGATTAAAAGAATTGGTTCAGTTGGTTGATCTCTGTATTATCAGAAGAACTTCTGATCTACTTTCAAAGTATATGAAATTAAAGTTCTTCAAGGACTCTAAAACAGATTTTAAATTAACTAAACAGATTAGCACATTTACACAAAATACAAATCATATGTTTTGTAGCTTATAACTGTACTGGGTGTTTAATGTTATTAAACAAATATAAAAAGGTATACAATTCTTTTAGATATCTGCCAGTGAAAACAGAATTTGTAATTTGTTGTCCACTTACTTCGTTGCAAGAAAATCTGTACAACAGCTTTGTAAGCAAACAGGACTTTTCGTCAAATTGTCAGTCGGCTCCCAAAAAAAGAAAAGGAGACCAAGAAGGGTTTGGTGCCAGGGGATTGTCTGCTATAACACAACTTAAAAAGGTGGGTGAGGCTTCGTGAACTTTACACTGTTTAAGTGCAATACCATACATTCATATATGTGTACTGATAATCAAACTGTTGTTGCAAGGCATATGAAACAGGATTGCTTTTCTGGCAATTTATTAACATCTTCAAAAAGTGCAATGTTTCTGACATTTTGATGTCCTGAAACTGGCATTTGGACATCATGTTCTGTATAAGTCATGGAAACATCTATTAGATTACAATAAATTGTAAGAAAAGCAAATCTGTTTCCGTACTTTTTCCAAAGGTAGGCTATAGTGGTGGATTATTGAGTGTTCCAAATTAGGACATTGATAAGTGTATTTGGTTCCCAGATTGGTCCCTTCATTTTATTGGCCGTATAATGCAAAATCTTTTTGGATGTTGTATTTTTGCATTTTATTTGTGTAAAAAGCATCTGAACCAGGCTTTAAAACTGAATTTACACAAATCTTAGCTATCACTTGCTCTTTTGCTTTAGTTGTGTAACCATCCTGCCTTGATTCATGAGAAGTGTGTTATGCAAGAAGACGGTTATGAAAATATGTTGCAGCTTTTTCCACCATCCTTCACTACTAAAACTATTCTTGTAAGTAGGCATTTTAAATCATAGGCTTTGTTTCCTTGCCGGGTTTGCTGTGTTAAGAAAAACAAGTATTTTCTTTTAGGCTGTTGTATTATGTGACAAAATAAGTTCGTTGTTTTTTCTGTAGCACATTGTAACTATATTGCACTGAAACAAACAATAATAGTCGACTGCACTAAATAATACAAAACAATGCTGATGATTTGTATACTTTGTCAAAGTTCTAGACAGTGAAAATCTCATGCATTTTTTTAAATCATTAAACACAAACATGCAGCATGTGTGTCCCAATCTTTGCCTAGCCACAGTAAAAGACTTACCATGAAAATTAAGAAAAACTACCCTACGGTTATTGGGAAATTTCCTCCTTTTAGCCTGAGTTGTCTGGCAAGATGTTGCTGGTTGATTATTTGCTTGCCCTCACAAGATCCACGACCAGTGACAAGTTTGTTCTTGTATCAAATTATACGCAGACACTTGATCTGTGTGAAAAACTCTGTAGGCTTCGCAGGTATGTTCCTAATAAAATATTTTAAACTTGCAAATTGTTTTTTCAGGTGGTTGGCTACAGACTTTAATATTAATAAAAAAAACAATAGTATTCAATACACATACACTTGAAATTTAGTCAGTAAAAAGTTGATAAACTTGTATGAGTTAACATTGACATTCTATTCCACAATACAATTTTGAAAAAGATGTCAATGTAAAAAAAAAACAAATTGAATATTCTTAACTTCAGATACCTGTTTGTGCGGTTGGATGGAAGTATGACAATCAAAAAACGAGCCAAAATCGTCGACAAATTCAACGATCCTTGCAGCCCCGAATTCGTGTTTATGTTGAGCAGCAAAGCAGGAGGGTAAAAAAATAACGGCTTGTACTTTTCATCTTTCTATCTGTAGCAATAAATCTAAAATCACCGCAAGCACGCCTGAATGCGTTATGGTCGCAATGAGTCCACCGTCAAGCTTCCTGCCTCACTGCAGTTAATTTTTTCGAATTTTTTGAAGTTGTTGGCTTCAGTTTGGGTCAACCCATCGGGTCAACTGGGTTGGAGCAATGCCGCTTAAGTTTCTTGCTCAGGGAAACACAAACGACCGAGAACGAATTAGAACTCACAACCTTGTGAGTGCAAGGCAGTCGCGGCAATCCTGGTGGTTTTGCCACCACGAATACCCGACATAACTCTGACTGCTCCTAGCTTCTTTAAAGTGTCAAGTTATTACCGCGCATTAAACTGTTCTTTAGTAAAGTTGAGCGACAATTACATAGGATATGATTTTCTAACGTTTTATTGTACTACAGATGCGGCCTGAATCTGATTGGTGCAAATCGTTTGGTGATGTTCGATCCGGACTGGAATCCAGCCAATGACGAGCAAGCTATGGCGAGAGTGTGGAGGGACGGACAGAAGAAGCCGTGTTACATTTACAGGTATCTAAAGGTTTAAACGCGATCAAAACAAAGATAGAATGTTTAAACAGTAGTATTTCAGGTCTCGCTGTTAGAACCTGTAAGTAATCCAGATTTGTTTACGTTGTCAAGTATGTACTATTCTCGTTTTTAAAACTGTTCGACAGGGCTCATTTCTGTGGATTCTTTTCATGAAGAACAAGGTCTATGTGGGCCGCACTAATTTTCCACTGACAATGCCGTTTCCTTCATTGTTTATGATGTTGGTAAAACTCCTGAACTTAAGGGTATTTTGTAAGATTATCCTCTTGTTTCGTTCGATGACCCGCCGTCCACTAAACATTTAACTCCAAATTACTTCACGCGGATACAATGCAGCAATAGTTTGTATGTGCCACAATCGCGTTATATGTTACTTGTGATATCACAAAGCTGCACTGCGTGGTGGTGCTGCCAACGACGCAATCGACCTACATTGGGTACATTTTAGCAACCGTGCTATATAGCATCGACTAGGAGTGACTGAAGACCTTGACGGTCCACTTAAAATCGGACCGCGGACCCCACTTTGAGAACCGCTGCTATAGATTCATGTACGCACACAAATGAGGTTCGGTAGGGTGAATGGTAACTTAGTTTGCACCCATAAAGTACCATTTATAGGGAAATTAATTGTACAGGGGCTGCTGGTCGAATAATTTTGCTTGGCACCCCTGCCCTAAAACATAGTATTTAATAATGGTGCTGCGCCCGACCTTCTGTCACCAATTGCATTTTCGTCTAACGTTGTGGCGTTGACATTGGTTTAGTGTTACTTTGTCGATTTTTGTCACCAAACACAGTATACGCAGACACCACTATCATTATTCGTGACAAAGCGTATCATTCTTATATTTTTAACTTAAGGCTGCTGGCAACAGGAACAATAGAAGAAAAAATCTTTCAGCGACAGGCGCACAAAAAAGCTCTCTCGTCATGCGTGGTTGACCAGGAGGAAGACGTTGCTCGTCACTTCTCACGTGATCAGCTCCGTGATCTCTTCACCTCTCACGAAATCGGCGAAGGTTCGACCCGTAGCAGCACTCACGATAGTTTAAACTGCAGAAGGTAAAAAACTGTTTAATGTACGATTGCTGCTCAAAGGTGGCTTTACTTCCTATATCGTTAAAGAAAGTATGGTATGTATAATAAACTGTGTTAAAACAGACACCAGCATACCTATCACAAAGTATATCCCAACGTATGTAGTTTGTTTGAACAAAATCAATCAAAAACAAAAAAAAACAATGTTTTAGAGTTCACCAATTTGTACATTTCGAAGAATACAACTCTATGACACGAAGTGACCTTGTAAAACTCTCATTACAACAGCATTTAAGCAACGTTACTTATAGATTTTTGCTTTTTGTCAACCAAACTCCAACTGACTCAAATTTGAACAAAAATCTTTACATGGTCTAACTGTCTGTTAAACGGCAGTATCGTAGTCATTTAGATTTCGTTGCATTTCAGATGTGTTAACGGTATTCAGACGCGAGCGCCCCCATCTGAAGCAGATTGCAACTCGGATCTAGCCGA